>NDGM011223369.1:6804-19998 GCA_002564305.1 Octomys mimax
AGCTCACTTTCAGGAGGCACCCTCGCCACGCTGCTCAGCTGTGCCTCCGCCAGTGCGCTGGCTCTCTCTGGATGCCGAGCTGCCGAGCTTTCTTCAAGTGACTGCTGCCGACCCAGAGGCTCAGCTTCCAGGGCTGCCAGGTCGCTCTGAGGCCACCTGCCTGGGCAAGAGCCACACTGTCTTCTCAGGCCAGGGAGCCACCAGTCACCCCTTGAGCGGAGCCTCTCCCCCTAGGGCACACAGCTGGCACCAAGGCCCTTTCCTAGGGACACGCGGATGTCCCCACTCTGTAGTCAGTCGGTAGGTTATGAGTGTGCTGAGGGAAATTTCAGGAGTGCTGAAAAGTTTCCATTATGTTAGGAATAAGCTATAAAACCCTTCCTTCCCAGTGCAGGAAAATAACCCCAGATTTTGAATCTCCTTCGGCCTACTCTACCCCCTGGAGTCGCCTGTGCAGCACTCCATCTGCTGGGCCTGAAAGCCCCGCCCCCAGCAGCTCTAACCCCACATGATGAGGGCCTGTGAGGATCAGGGTTGCAGGCTTCCGGCTTTCCTTCTCGCCCCCCAGGGCAGCACGGAGGCCATGGCATGGCCTGCCTGAGGACCCAGGGCTCCTTCCCTGACGCCTTTCACCCTCCTCTCTTCTGCAAGTATTTTTAGATCTGGCAAGTGCACAGATGCTAAAGACCCAATGTTTAAAAAGTCATACTTCCCATTCCTAGAGCAAACTTTTAGGGCTCACAAATGAGTCTTATCACATGAGGGCTGAGGCACAGACATAGGACTGACTGAAAACAGTACTGCATAAAGAGGAAAAGTGGGAAAGGGGCGAGACAGAGAAAACGCAGAGATGTACAAAAGGGGCCACAGTGAGGCCAAGCACTGGCAACGTAAGAGGGACCTGGGGGGTGTTTTGCGTCGGCCCTTTGAGTCACAAACAGGCCTCACCGTGGGAAGTGACACTGTGGCTGAAGGCCCCCTGAGGACTCACAGGAGGGGAAAGGAGGGGGAGCAGGGTGCGTGAGGCTGCAGTGGAGACACCCGACGGGCCGTGGTGGGAAGGGCGCAGGCACCACTGCTGGCAGGCTGTGACAGGCAGAGGGCAGTGAGTGCTGGCCCTTGCTAGATAATTACCCTGGCTGTGGGGAGTGGCCAGGCAGCCCAGAGAGCGCTGAGGCATTGTGCAAACTGCAAAGTGCTGTACAAATGCAAGTTGTTATTATTATTATGACATCAATATTTTAGCATTTAAATTACAGGGACAGCGCACTTATCATCAGCTTGTTTAAATACGTATCTTGCATATTTAGATTTGCTTTTAATTTCATAGATGTTTTCAGCTACAAGGAGTCTTGGAATTATCTAGTTTAATTATTACATGGAAACTGAAACTGGGAGGGTGAATTTCAACCAGTTTTCTCTTCCTACTATAACTAGTTACAGGAAAAATAGAATAAGCTGTGAATCAAGAAAAACACCTTTAACAACACTACTTTCCAAAAAGATCCATGGAAAACTATATTAAAAGATAATCAGGAAATCTGAATGTCTTTGACCCTAACCTTCAAAAATTACATAGTATATTTTTGCAGTCAGTTGTAAAATTCCATTTGTAGTTGCCAAATTTGTCCCTTCTTAGCAAAAGCTAATTCACAAGAAAGACCAAAAAAGAGAGAGGGAAGGAGAAAAGGGGAGAGAGGGAATAGGGGAGGTTAGGAAGGAAAGAATTAAAAAACAGTCAGCAAAGTCAGACCTTCATCTTACATCCCGTGCACGGATTCTCTCAAATCAGACATACTATAAAGATAAGGCTTCTGATTTTTTATTAACTTTACAGCAAGTCAAAGACAAGAAAAATTTTCTGAAATGTACCACGTTCAAAAGCCCCCTAAAATTGTATACTTTTACAGCCAGAAAAGGATAAACTATTCTTTAGTGACCACCTTATGTTTCTCTGTCATTCATTTGAAATTAGTCAAAATCAGATGAAAGTAGGGGCTCTGGGGTTTTATCCTATTGCAAGGTTATCATTTAACTTTCTAATACTACATTAAAATGTACTTTAATAAAAAAATAGAGTCATTATATCTTGTAAGTTAGTACTAGAACAAATTTAACTAACCTGTCTAATTCATCTTGCTCAGATCAATTTTAAGCAAATACAATCATGGCTAATAGTGTTGGAAGATAAAGTAGGAGATGACTGGATGAAAATGAAAAAAACCCAAAACCTATTGCTAGTAAATCTACCTACAACTTTTAAGCATTCGATATTTGCTGGTAAATAAGTTTTGGCATTAAAAAAGTTCCCCTGGAAAAACACTCTGAAATCATATGGACGACCAACAATTCTCAAGACGCCCTAGCCTGTCCTTTAGGACTTGCACATATTCAATAAAGTGGGTCATTTCCTTCAAACAAAAGAGTAAAGAATGACTTATGAGTACAAGCAAAACAAGAGAAACGGACGTGGTCTCCACATGTAGGGAGGCCTATGTGCAATCCATACCCAGGAGTCGAAGGCAGGGCTTGAGCCCGTGGTTGCAAGCACCGCAGATGCAAGCAAGGCCAACTGCTGAAGCAATCAAGACATCAGTGCACGCAGGGCTGCACAGCACAGCACTGAAGTCCTCGGGTATCACATTTCTGCTCTTCCAATAAAACCCCCACTCAGTGCTCCTGACACCTGCAGCGTACACAGTGGTCCTTCCTGCTAGACCTCCTGCCCCGCACCTGCAGCAGCACGCACCTAAACCACAGCCTGCCTGAGGCCCCAGCTGGGGAACCCTGCCCACCTGCCTCCAGATCAGCTCCACACGTGCACAGGTGGAGGGTGGACCTGTACAATCATCCACAGCACACAGGTGTCTTCTGATTCTCAAGCATCAGAAGCTTGATCACCTCAGAGACATTTTCTGAGTCCAGAGTGATTGATGGCAATCCACTGTGTCGAGAATGTGACAGAATTTAGATTTCTTTTGCTGGTTCCTGTCTGTAGCAGGAGTTACATAGAAGATGTGAAGCGGCGATTTTGTTTATTCATAACAAGTTCTGGGGAAAATCAAGCAGTTGAAGAGAGAGTTTAAAAAGCTACACCGGCCTGACAGCTCAGCAGACCAAAGCACCTGCTTAGGCAGGCGCAGCAGCTGGGGCTCAATCCGGGGCTTGCTGGGCCAGCCCCACCCATGGGGCGTGCTGAGACAGCAATTGAGACTGGGCGTGGTGGCACATGCCTGTAATCCCAGCACTGGGGAGGCTGAAAACTAGAGGATCACTATGAGTCCAATCTAGGTAGTGAGACCCTGTAGACCCTGTACTAAATACAAAAAAAAAATGCTACTAACTATAATCATAATCCGGACTTTTACTCAGTTTTTGACATGTGGTTGTTACTTTATTTTAAAATCACCATTTTAACCTTTAAATGTCAGTTTATCACTTCCTAGGCACTTAACTTCTGATACTGTCCATGTCTTTGTGGACACTTAGAAAAGGAAAGGGGGTTCTTCAGCCTTGACGCCTGCATGCAGGAGACCTGTGCATTGCAGACAGCAGCCCAGGGGACTGGGAAGCCGCACATCCCTGTGCTGGGACGGGGCAAAATGCCCTTCCCGTGAGACTCCGCAAAAGGTTCCCCTTTTGAGAAGTGGCCGCCTAACACAGCTGTGAGCTAGTCTCTGCCTCGAGCTTGCAATGGAGGCTCACACCGTGGCTCTCACAAGCACCATGTTGTGTCCAGGGATGTGCTCTCAGCCCAGTGCTCTGGGGATGGGCACAGTCCTTCCTCCTGTGTGTCTAGGATCTCAAACTCTGCCATGGAAGGGAAGCTCCAGGACCAGGCTAAGAGTGCCCAGGAGCCTGTTAGGGACCAGGGAACATGCACCACCATCAGATTCCCGAGGACACACACTGCAGAGCCACCACAGTGGATGCTAAATGAGCTCGGGAAATAAAATGTGACCCTGAAGCTTGTCATCAGTGAGCTTTGAAACCGGCCCTGTGTCTTGCTCGCAAAAGGAACATGAACTGGGAGTTGGAGAACACAGACCCAATCCCTTCTGTCACCGGCTACACCCGCCATCAGCACCTCATCCGCCATCAGCACCGCTGGGGCAGCGCGCACATGCGTGCACATGCGGGCCCCACGGGGCAAGCTCCCCTGGAGCTGCTTGGTTTCCGAGCTGTTCAACAGGTGAGTAAGGAACCTGGAGCCTCAAAAGCTACTGCTAGGAAAAGAAAGGAGGGCAGGGGTGGGGAAGAGAGTCAGGAGGGAGGAGAGAGAAAGTTGAAGAGCAAGGGGGCGGGGAGGGAAAATCAGACTCATCCTCTGGTCCTGCTCTTCAGGCCTTGATGCGCCCTTGATGCGCCCAGGAGCGGCCCTCGCCCGAGCAGCGGTGCTCCAGCACACACTCGGTTCCTACGCACTTCCGGGAGCCGCACTTAGTTATCAGTCACTGATAGCCACAACTGAGCAGGTCGCTGGCCTGCTCCAGAACCCTGCGCAGCTCCACCCAGCGAGAGAGCGTGCACACGGCATCTCGGCATCTCTCCTGTCCTGGCGAACACCACAGTGCCCTAGAGCGCGCTCCACAGGCGCTTCCTTCAAGTGCCCTCCCTCCTGTTTTCCCTGAGGAAAGGTGCCTGGAACCACACAGCTCTCTGAGGATCCAACTGCAATGCCTTCCCATGGGGCAGCCCTGGCTCCTCTCCAGGGAGAATGAAAGCTGTCTTTTATCTCACTTGGGCTTCACTGTTTTGTGACACTTGGAATCTCTGCTCTCTTTTCTGGGATTGCTCTCCACGTGCTCCAGCGTGGGGCCCACTCTTAATCTCAAAGTTGAGGTGGAACGGTGAAAATCTGAAGTGTGGCTCACACAGAAGGGAAAAATACAAACAAAAGCCTAAGTCACCTAGCACCCACATTTGTCCTTATTCTCAAAGGACAGGCAGTGGTGGCTAACTCGTGTAATTATTTACACTGAGCCAGGAGTGCGTGCTGGTGTAATCATGCTGGTGCGGTTGGGAATGTACTGAGGGGCTGTGCACACAGCCTTCTAACTCTGAGTCCTCCTGTTAATGAGCAGCTGCAACACAATTCAGAAGGGCCGGTCCCTGAGAACCAGAAGGAGCTGGAGGTAGGAGCAAAGCAGGCTTCTGTCTCCCGCCACCCCTTCCGCAACCTAGTGCCTAAAGCAAGCTGCCGAAATTTGGACACTTGAGACCTTTCCTAGCCCATGCAGCTTAAAGATGGCCACACCAGGGCCAGCCCTGGGCCCTGGATTTCAGGCCTCTGGAAGGCCGGAATGGCAAGCCCAGGGCTGAGCTTCCCTGGGCTTAGTAAAGCTGCCTCCGCCAGCCCTGGCCACCCGGGGGAGCGTCTTCCCAGCTGGCACCAGGAGCTTTCAGCTACCCATATGGGGTCAGGTGTGTCTGTCTAAACGTGGGGAAGAAAACTCGGCAAATGACAGAAAAGGGGTGTTACAGCAAAACCAATTATTCTAGCCCAGAAGCCAGGTGAGGCCACCTGCTCGGCCTGTGCCATGCCGTGGGGTGGGTGATCAAGATGCTGTCCTAAAGTCAACCTCTGCAGTTTTCTTAGAACAGATAGTGCTTTGGGAGGAAAATGAAACAGAAGTGTGCGGAGGGGCCGCGAGGGCGAACAGAGGGCTAGGAGTGCGATTCCTCCTCTATGGTACGTGCTGGTGTAAGAGTAATCCACAGCAGTTACCAGGTGTACCGTGCTTCTTACCATACATTCAGATGTACGTAAGTGACAGAAGACAGCTAAAGAGGAGTCACTGATCCTGGATCTGAGGACCAAACACTGATGTTTAAAGTCATGCTTCCAGGGAGGGCTCGGGACTGGGGTCACTGCAGAGCCCTTACCTCCAGGGGCTGAGGCCTCAGGTTCCCTCCCCGAGTCACAGAAAAAGCAAAGCTGTGCTTGTAGAGAAACAATGCACGGTGAGCTGTGCTTTAACGCTGTGAGCTTTTCTCGCTCTGCTCTTAGCAGAGCTTGGCTTTCTAATCTGAAGCCAGCCACTTCTACATTACCAAGTTGACACCAAGCATGCGCACACTTTCACAGTGAGTCACATGGCCACGTTATGGCCACATGAACCCTAGGCGGCCCTTCAAAGGCTGAGTCCCCACCACTTGGGTCCCGCCCGTCTCAGGACCTGGGGCTGCCTCCCTTCTGCCATAAGCCTCACTGCCTTAATATGGGAGTTGATTTATCACTCCTATCAAAGCAGTTTCAGATCCTGGCTGCAGTCCTGTAGCCTACATCAAAGGAAAAACAAAGAGTATTTTCTTTTAAAACAGGGCTGACTCCTTCATCCCTACTGACACTACCTCTAAAAACATTTCAGAGCATGTTGGCGCTGTCACGTGGACCCAGGATAATTATGCGGCATGCCGAATTTTGGCACCTGGCTTCTTCAAACTTCAAAATACATTTCTGAAAAATTACACATTATGAAACTGGCCGTTGGAAGCCAACATGGCTGTTCCAAGACTCTGTGATGCTATCGCCTGTTGCTGCTCATCTGTGTCACGCCAGTGTGGACAGACTCAGCCAAGACACTCAGAGGCTGTGTTCTTCTATGGTCAGGTCAACAAAGAGTATCACACTGCTGGGCAGAGAGGGGCACACGCAGGACACCCACACTTTGCTCTGTCGAGCACATCCTATGCACCCCGTGAGCATGCATGGAACTCAGAGCCCAAACCCCAGAGGCCGGAGCATGGAGGGGCCTGTGTACCTCTGAGAAGTGTGAACAATAGACGGCCTCTGGCTGCACACCAGGCCTGGCCTCCAGATCAGATCTCCAGGAGGAAGAAAGGTGTGGCTCTTTACTTTGGATCCCGCTAGAACTCCTGCTTTGTTTCTCGCACATTCAGCCCTGACCTCCTGAACCTGGATGTCCTCCAGGGTGGGGCCGGCAGGCTGCTTCCCTGGGACCCCACTGAGGATTCGTCCAGAGCGGGTGCTTTTACTTTTGCTTTGTGCAAGAGCAAATACCCTGCTCAGTGTCCCTGATCTCCGCATTCACTGACTCAGTGGCCCCCTCCCCCCTAAGCAGCTGGAACTCTAGTGGAGACTGCTGGATTTCAGGTGGGTGACCCACCCCATGAGCCTGTCTGTCCCATCCTCCCAGCCTCTGACCCTCAGCTCTACACACCTGACCTGGCTCCAGGGACCAGGCGAGTCATGGCAGGCTGAGGGCTTGAGTCTTGGTTCCCCTCTTCCTAGCTGCAAGAAAGCCATCACTGTGCTTCCCTGTCCCTTAGGGTCCTGTAAGCAACAAGAGTCCACACCTTGCCCAGCGGACCTGAGGATCAGCAGGAGGCTGCCAGGGGTTCTGACAGCACTTAGATCCAGTACAATAGGTGAGAGCACACATGTTACAGCAATGGCAAACCTGAAGGAAGCCCATCTCAACCAGAACTGGTCAGCAGCATTTCTGAATAACCTCTCACACACAGACCGGCTTCCGTTTATAATACTGTCTCTTTAAGATTCAGTACTTTACTTTAACTGAAATTGTTTGCTACTGTTGTACTTGGGAACCTCTGTCTAGGAGATGCAGGACCAGCGCACAAGTTCAGTGGGTTCATGTTCCTCAGAGTTCAATCTAAAGAGAGGAAAGGGGTCCCCTTGGCACACAGGTGCCACCTGCTCCTGAGGACTCTCCTATCAGCTGGTGAAGAGAGGGCAGGCAGGTGGCCAGGGCTCCCAAGTGGGCAGGGAGGAGAGGCTGCTTTCTGCCCCTCAGCCAGGCCACAGAACCTTCATTTGGAAAGGCACACCTGTCCCCCTTTTTCCTAGATTTTGCAAGACTCCTGCTTCAGGTGCTCCAAAGGAGCTTTGGCCTTGGCAGGAGGTCTCCCAGGAGACCTCCCCAGTTTCCTCCACGCCAGGAACTCTTGACCCCATGCCCAACAGAACCGCTCACACGGAGCAGCTCTTGAAAGCCCACTGCCCTCGCCCAGGCCAGCGCCCAGGCCTGCGCAGGTTGCGCTCTGCTCTCAGCAGTTTCCGGCACAGCACTCTGGAGCACTACCCTCCTCCAGCTCCTCAACACCAGCGCCAGCCATGGCAATGACATCAACGGCAAGCAGGGGCCTGACTCTCTTCCGGGTTGCGCAACACCACCTAACCTGCTCTTCTCTCAGGGGGCTCAGGGTGGGCAGCACGGGTCCTCCCGAACCAGGCACAGCGATCTCACTTTTTCTTTAATACCATACTATGTTGTTGGTTGTCCTAGTATCAGACTTCAAAACAGCAGAAGGAAACATCCCAAAGAGAAAATCTGCAGTACGGAGAACCTCGTTTCAAACATGCAGGACTGACAGATAGTGTGGAACCCAGCCTGGGGAGCCCTCAGGTGCGGGACGTGGGAAGCAGGCATATGGGGACCCAGGTGGGAGCCGCGCCAAGGGAGGCCCAGCGAGGCTCACAGCAGGCTGGGACGAGCCAGGCTGACTCTCGCACCTGACCGGAGTCATCCGGTCGGGCAGGGCGCGCACCTGGCTACAGACCGAGTGATCCCCACCGCCCACCCTGGCGTGGAGCCCGGCTCAGCTCTGCGCCAGGGCTGGGGGATTCTCAGAAGGATGCGGAGGTGTGTGTGTTGGGGGGGGTCTGTCTCAGGGTCCCGGGGTCCCAGGTCCCTCCTCGCTAGGGTGCCCTAGGTCCGCCCGGCCCGGGCGCAGCGCAGCCAGGGAAGCAGGGAGCAAAGTTGGAGCCCGCGCCGGCTTGTCCTGTCTCGGCCTCCGCAGGCGCGCCCTAGCCGGCTGAACGCAGTCTACCAAGTCCCGGGGCGGCGGGGACATAGACTGTGGGTGTGGGACGCGAGGACACCGGACACAGACACCAGGTCGAGGGACGCGGATGCGGGGCTCGGGACGCGGGCGCGGGGACAGGGGACGCAGACTCCCGCTTGGGACCGGGTCGCACACTCACCGCGCTTCTCCTCCGGCGCCGCGCTCGCCCCCAGCAGCACTAGCAGCGCGTACAGCGCTGGCCCCGCCGCCCCGCACGGCCGCATCGGCAGCATCGCTCTGTCCGGGCGGGCGCTGGTCTTCGTCCACTCCGCGGGGCTCGCGCTCCGGGACTGCGAAGCTGCGGGAACCGGCCCTAGCGGTGGCGGGGGCCGTGGGCGGGGCCTTGTCGTGGGGCGGGACGGGGCGGGGCCAGGCCGAGGCCTTAGGCGGGACAGAGCATCAGGAACCCGGCCTTGTCGAGGCCAGGCGGTTGCTGAGGCCATGGGCGGGGCCTGGACGCGGGGGCGGGGACGGGAGGGGCCAGGTCGCAGCCTTGGGCTGTAGGCGGGACTTGGGGCTGCGAATCCCGCCGCGCTGGGAGCTGGGCAGGGACTGGAACTGGGCCGGACGGTGAGGCCCGCAGATTCCCCGCCGTGCTCGCCGGCGCGCCGGCGCTCCTGCGCTTTCTCTGCAGGTGCGCTCCGCTCCCCTGGCACTCGGAGCTGGCAGGGGTCAGGGGCAGCAGAGAAGGAAGGGCGCTCGGGCGGCAGGGTCCCCGAGCCCTTGGGAAGAGGGAACCGCCCTGGCACAGCGCAACCTGGGCGGGCAGCTTACGCTGGAGGAATCCGGCGGGGCCCCTTGCACAGGCAGAACCAGATGGGACGGGAACTGCACTCACAGGAGGAGGCGCAGGGCGCGGAGGCTGGGCGCAAGCACATAGAGGAGTTCTCAGAGGCCAGGGTCCGTGCCCTGGGCAGCCAGCAGCGACACAGCAAGACGTCGCCGGGACGGGGTGCGGGGAGGAAGGCTTCCCGAAACCGCCAAAGTTCTTCTGCAGACTCCGCCCCACCTGCGGAGGCCTCCAGAGCCTCCCCTGGTGGAGTCCGCGCCCCTGGGCCGGTCCTGAGTGCGAGCCAACACCCTCCCCACATCTCCTTCCCATGGGGCTGTGCAGGGTCCACCTGGCCTCCTGCTAGGCTGGGTTTTACCTGGGCGATGGTGGAGCCAGGGCTGTCTGCCAAGCACAAGCCTGCAGCTGCTTCTGTGGATAAACACAAGCAACGCTCCTGGATCTTAACAAATCAGGGCAATCCCTACACTTTGAATTCTTGTGCTTGATCTCTCCAAGATTCCAAAGGAACGCAAGGCAGTTTGTAAAGAAACACGAAGGCAAGTGCCTCAGAGCATAGCAGCTGGGAAGCCCAACAGAGAGCAGCCGGACAAAGAGGGCAGTAAGTCTTCAAGGCACAGGCCACAGAAGCCTGCCACGGGCCACAGACGCTGTCACGCCCCACTCCCTGTCAAGGAAATGTAACAGTGACACAAATGGTACTGTCCATGTATTAAGTGTAAAGCACTTTAAACTGCAGCCCATTTTGAAGGCTTCCTAGGAAATTCTCCCCGGCCGCAGGAGAGTCTCCCAGGGTGCAGAGCAGTCTGTGGGTGTTTGTGACAATATCCTTCAGTGTGACCTCGATGTCACTGGACCTCAAGACTCAGGGCTCTGAGGAAGTGACTACTAGTGGGGCAGTGGTGCTACAGTTTGGGGGAAGGTGTGGGTTTTCTGCCTGCCCCTTGGGGCCTCTCTTTCAGCCGAGTTTCTCCTCCTGCCCTTCACAGAGTGACTTTTGGGTTGGTCAGTGTTGTACTCCAAGGCGGGCGCCTGGAAGGCAGTGATAACAGTGTTATGTGTCAGGGGCTGGACTGGACTGGTGGCAAGGACCTCCTCTTTGAAGACCAGAGGGGCCTCACGTAGATGGCCCCGCAGAAGGCACTCTCCAAGGTCTCGAGGCTGAGGCAGAGTGCCCTTCGCTCCTGCCATCACTGGAGGATGACACCTGCAGCCCCGCTCTGCTGAGCACGAACCACGTCCTCGCCTGTGCAGGGAAAGCTGCCTTGTGCTTATGCCTGCCCTTGTTGCAGCGGGTGGCTCTCGCCTTGGAGAGGCTCTGCAGCTGCCAATTCCCCGTGCAGGGTTGGCCCACAGGAAAGCCCAGCTCCAAACCCTGTCGAGGCAGGTTCTTCACCCTCCTCTTGCACTTCTACCCCTGGCCAGGGGATGGTGTCCAGACACCAAATCCATTGCACCTTGTTAATTGTTAGCTCAGTCTCGGGTAATATTTCTGCTTGGCCAAAATGTCTTCAGATTAAAGCCCGTCTGCTAGCGAATATATATGAGGCTCTAGTCCTCCCAAAACAAACCTTTTTCATAACACAGGCGGTTTGTCCTCAAGCCTGCATACAAGAAAAACACTTCCTTTTGCTAATGAGTGGTTTTTTCCCAGAAGAAAATTCTGAGAATGTCGAATGGGAGTTCTATGTTTTCTAGGAGACACACAGGCTGAGTTCTCCATGCACACTGGAAGAAGGGAAGCAGCTTCTTTCCTGGATGCAGAAGCAAGGCTTTCAGATACTTTAATCCATCTCAGGAGGGGGCACTTGGCCACCTGGTTTTGTTTTCTTTTCTTTTTTTCTGGTCTTGGAAGTCAAATCAAAGATTGATGAGGGAGGAATCCAGAGTAGCAGATTTCAAAACCTTAAAATATCTATGCATTTTTATAGATTCTTGGAGCAGTCTAAAGTGGCTGTACTCCCCTCCGAGGAGACAAGGTTTCTCCCTCCCCTGAGCCCTTTCTGCACAGTGGCCAGTCTCTAGGGTGCTGGGGTGAACGAGGAAGCTGTGGCTCTCAAAGCTGAAACTTCACCAAAGCTCCTGCTTCTAAAGTGGGACTCCACTCGGATGGTGGGTAGCGCCTGCAAATAGCTCTTCTGCAGAGATATTTAAAGGATCTGATAATGATGCTGCACCTAGGGAAGACAGCTGGGGGGTAGACGTCGGGGTTGGAGGAAGAAGCAGTTTGCAACTGTCCCACCTTTTCTAGGCCTGGGTTTTGTTCTGTGTGCCTGTACCACCTGCTTCTTCCTGACAGGGTTTGGACCTCATGTGGCCCTGCTCGGCTCAGGTGCTCCTGGCGGTTTGAGCCATTTATCCCTTCTCAGCTGGGCCAATCTGTGCACATGATTCCACTGAGACCTGTATCCTGCAGAGGATGACAAAGTGTGGGCTGTGCTGGTGGCAGACTGAGAAGGTCTCTAGATGATCCCACCTTCTCCAGAATGGAGGCTGTGCAGGGTGGAAGAGCAGCCTTGGTCCTGCGTCTGAGCAGCAAGCAAATCACCAAACAAGGGGAAACCTAGCAGTAATTCTTGGATCCAGCAGAGAGTCGAAGTCCCAAGGCACATCCCTGCCACCCCCAAATTGGAGCCCTGGGTGGAAAGAGGCAGGAAAGCACCAGCAGCTCCTGGGGCACAAACTTGTGACTCTACCCAAGCCCGAGCCTGGACAGGAAAACCTGAGCTGCCAAGGGCACTTGCTGGGCTCACAGTGGCCAAGAGGGACAGAAGGAAGGACTTCAGGAGACCCAGGCACTGGGCGGGCGCTGGTGGGGACCGTGCCCCACGTGTGCTCCTAAGACTGAGCTACAGCGCGGTCCTTTGGTGGATGGCTTCTTCTGAGGCAGGGTCTTACTAAGTCACCAGGTTTCTTCCCCAGGCTGGTCTAGAACTTTGATCCTCCTGCCTCAGGCTTCCAGTGTGCTGGCGTTGCAGGTGTGTGCCACCACAGCTGGATGACACACTTGTGTGGGTTTGGCTTCTAGGAGCCCACAGATTCTCATGTCAAGGGTTGGAGACAAATCTATGGCGCATCTGGCTGGGGTGGGGGTCCCTGGGGCCAGCACACCTGGGGAAGGGACAGCCAACTGCAGCCACCTCGGGCTCCAGAAGCTTGCCGTCTCCACACAGGGGCACTGCAGCACTGAGGCCTGGCAGGGGCCCAGGCAGTGGCCCCTCCCTGCCTCTGCTGTCTGGCCAAGGCCTCACTGGCTTCGTTCCTGCTCCCCAGCCCACCACATGCACCTCTCAACATGTCTCACTAGAGACAGAGAAGGTCAGGCGTGACAGGCATTGGAAGCCCTGGCTCAGCAGGGTGCCTGTGATGGGCTGGGGAGCTGCGATGCTCCGATGGGCATCTGCAGGTCAGCTCCTCTGGCCCAGGAGCCTGTGCTCTTCTCTGGAGCTCATGCTGCGTGTACAGCAAGTAGGGCCAGAGGGCCACCCAGGCAGGGCCACAGGAGTAAAACTCCAGATGGCCTCTGCACCCAGAAACAACAAAGGTGGCTTGAAAAACACAATTTAAAAAAAAAA
>NDGM011223374.1:4924-15866 GCA_002564305.1 Octomys mimax
AAAAAAAAAAAAAAAAAAAACATTTTTATCATGCAACTAACTATGCAAGAGATTATGGTTTGAACCAGAATCTCTAAAATATTTTTAATCTTTATTTATTTGGTACAGGGTCTCACTATGTGAAGCTCAGATTCATGGTGATCTTCCTGTCCCAGCCTCCCCAGCACTGGGATTACAGGTGTGCATCACCATGCCCAGTTTCATGGCTGGCACAGAACACCCGGGGCTCCTGGACAGCACAGTATGCAGTAAAAGGGAGCAAACCCTGGTCCTTGCACTTGCCAGGCAGGTACTTATGCCTCTGAGGTATCACCCCAACCCTGAATCAGACCCTCTAATGTTGATAGAAACACATATTTCACTACATAGATTTATATTTATTTTTAAAAATTAATTTGTTTCAGGTAATTGATAAATCCACTTATCTATTGTACACAACAGTTTCATATAAGATAAAGAGTCAAAGACCCATGAAGAAGAAACAGTATTAGTGACTGTATGCAATAAACAATATTGGGCAACAATAGCTTCAAGTTTTTTCTGAATTTTTTGCATATCTATCTCTAGCTAGTATAAAGACACTTCCAGAAATAGTTGGATGTACATCTGTAACACTTTTTAAACTCTAAGAGAGACATTGTTTAATAATAACATTAACTAAAATGTCTCAGAGTGAAAATAACTTGTGTTACTATACTTACTGCTATTTCTTAAGGGGCAGGCAAAGTCAAATGAATTAACTTTTCTTGAATTGGTCTGTAAATGTTTTAAAAACTAATATTTCTATAGCCTATCTTTCTTTGAGAGATAGGAAAAGAAAATATACTCCCTGCGCTTCCCATGCAACATAAAGCTAGGAATGGGGTGGGCCTGAGATACAAATGGAAAGCATAACTAAAGACCCTGCCTTAAGAATTTCTAAAGGTTATTACATCTGTATTATGCAAAGAGATGAAACTATTACTGCCTCCTATTTCCATTTCTCACCAACATAGGCACTTTAAATAAGGAAATTCTTTTCTAATACGTCAGCATTTAGGAGATAAATTCTATTTTCCCACACAGATCTTCCCTTTTAAAAATTGAAAATACTGTGGGCAGTCTAGTAAGGTCTGAGTAGGTCCATGGGGTCTGTGTTATAGGAAAAGCAGCAACAGCTGGCTGACAATCAAAACATTTGAATTTGGGAATTCTCCTAGAGAAGCTGTCAGATCCATCCCATATTGGTGAAGGAACTCATACTAAGCAGAAATTGTCTTCCTTATAAATTATGTGGTCTCACTATACAAATATAGCTATCAATGACTATGTTCTGCTAGATTATAATGAAGCCAGAAATTTCTGGGAAGGATTTTCATCTTTATATCACAATACTGGATTACAATCATTTTACCAGACACTTTATACTCCCTCCCTCCCCATTGTTTCCACAGAAAGCCATATGAAGAATCCTAAATGGATCTAGAAAAATGAATGTAAAACTAAATGAATGAGGCAAGTCTTAGAGACACACAGCACTGAAAAGATAGATTGTTGTAATGTTGTATCTCCATATTTTAACTCTGCCCAATACTATTAATAACATTAAATAGAAACACAACAGGAGCAATTACATTTAAGTTGTATTATTTATTGAAAAATGAATTACTCAATGTCATAAAATGCTATTTTCCAAATAGGCTGATGCATGTCCTTGTAAAAACTGTACCTTCTAAACAGTTCCTTTTATTTAAACATGTTTTTAACCGTCACTGTTCACAGAAAATGTTTTAAAATTCCAAAGACACAGGTTAGTATGTGAGTTATATTCCAAAAATAAGGCTTAAAGAAAAGATTAACCACCTAGCAGAAGACACTCGTAAGTGAAGAACTAAATTAAACAAACACTCTCTTTCTAGACAAGGATAATATGGCTAAACATGGAATTCAATTCCAATTGTATTTTCTGTTAGTTTGTTTGTTTGTTTAGCCTCAGTTGAACTGATCCATGAAGCATGTACCTTTCAACTGGCAACACAGAATAAGACGCACACTTTTCAGACTCTTAAGAATCTTGAGCTCACTACTAATCCATACAAATTAAAAACTGAATTCCTAGAAATGTCATTGGTAGAGAGCAATCTAAATTTTGTGAAGTGCCAGTATTTCTAAAGCCTTTATCACATCTAATTATCGATGAGTTTAGACGACCGGACCTAATCTTAATCTTCTCCGATTCACCTTCTCCTCCTAACGTTCTCCTACAGGACTTTTCATCACATACATAACTAACTAATTGATGTCAATTTTCAAAGCAAGGATATAAGTTTGGTGAGGGCAGATCTACACATTTCCCACCTGTTCCCACGCTAGGCACACAACATGCACTCAGTAGATCACTCCTGACTGCAAGAACCGTCTTCAATTTGTTTTCAATGACTTTCACCATTAGAGAGCTGAGGACTAAATATGGCAACCAATGCTGACGAGGCCATAAGGCTTCACTGAGGGAATCTGGTTCTCTATGTGCACTTCACGTTCTGCCGTGCCCTCCTCTGGCTTTCCCTTGGCTTCGTTTCCCTCGTGTTGTTTTAAATTTATTTTATGTATCTTTATAATTGATCTTAATTTTATTTTTTTTTAAGCAGGGCAGTACATAAACAAATTGATTGGGTCAGTGAGTTAGCTCAGCAGACTAAGCACTTGCTTAGGCAAGCATTAGGGACAGGGGTTTGATCCCCAGCACCACGGGCCACGCCAGCACCACCCCCAAGTGTACTGAGCTGATGACCAAGTCCAGATATAGTGGCACAGGTCTGTAATCCCAGCACTGGGGAGGCTGAAAACAGGTAGATCACTATGACTCTGAGCTGCATAGTGAGACCTTGTATCAAGTACATAAAATAAAATAAAATAAATATTTTTTAAAAATAAATGAATTGTTCCCCTTCATGATAAAAGCTACTAAATTTGCTGTAGAGAAGGGGCTAAGGTACACAAAATATATACTTTGTGTTACATATAATGTATTTCTGATTGTAAGAGTCCTCAGGGATATCTTGTGGAGGTGTTCAAATATACTATCTGAATCCACATAGTAGAGTTTTAGTTTTATGTGCATGTAAGCCAACTTTGGGCACATAAGACATAAGCATTATGTGCACAGTGTTGACTCTTTTTATTGCTATTCCCATTATGTTATTGCTACAAAATATTTTAAAATAAAAAGCAAAATAATTGGGCCTGAATAAACTTTCATTTTACTTATTCTCTGAATACTGGAAATAAAATTAAATAAGGAACTGTAAAAATATCTGGAAACCACTGGTACAAAGTAGACAAAATTAATTTCCTCTCCTAAATTCTGTTTTGGATATATTTTGCTTCCCTGGCCCATTCTTTCCTCTAAAGAAAATATTACCCCTTTTTCATGCGAGGTGGATTCTCAGGAGACAGACAAATAGACAATGCTAGATAATAACCAAAATCACAATTTGGTTTTAGGAGCTAATCTTTGAATTGTATAGCTTGTTCAGAAATCTAGTTATGCTCTATAATAATCTGACAAAATTTGACTACTATTATATTTGTTTTCCATATTGCTCCAGCTATATATCAAGGGCACATAATCGAAAGGAATAAACAATGATAAAAGGAAACACACACACACACACACACACACACACACACACACACACAGAGGGTCAAGCAGTCCCCAGTAGCAAAGCATACCTACCACAGGATTTATATCTATCTGTGCTCCAGATTCATTTGGAGAACAACTATCAGTCTATTATTATAACACACTTTATAAAATTTTGCATGCATTTGTAAATACAGTTATCATTATTGTTGTTGCTTATCCCTCTGATTGCTTTTTTTCAGTCAAATATAAAGGGAGCTTGACTATAAATGTTTTGTTATAAAATTACTATTCGAAAAAAAAAATTACTATTTGAACAGTAAAGAAGGTTATAATGGTGCTAAAAAAGATTTACCCTAAGGTTGATATATAGACTGATAGTATACAGAATAAGAACAGGCACCTCTGGCCATATTTTCACTACTGTCTAGATTGTTCTTCTATATCCATACTCATATCTGCAAGCTTTCTAAGACAGTGGTAGATACTTTTAGCATTAGATCTTAAAAGGCACTAGTTATTTTAGCAATATTCTTGTTGTTGCATTTATGAAACATGGGAGAAATTAATTTGAGACTTCATATCTTTCAGAGACAATGTAACTTTTAAGCTCTTTGGAAGCAAATTTATAAATATGTAGTATATATATAAAGTGTATGTTGTGCAATATAGATATGACACAAGTATATGCAGTGTATATCCTATGTACACATATATAACTAATATATTTCACATGTACCTATAGCCTATACTATGACTGTATCATAAATATTCATATACATATTTATGTACATGAACAACACACACACATATATCCCAGACATACACTTATGTATGAGTCTTTACACTGAAAATGCTTTTGTTAGCATCAGGAGTTGCTGTGTACTGCCACCCAGGGGTTACCTACAACATTTAACACTGTTATCTTGCCAATAGATATTCAGTATTTAAAGACTATAGGCTGGGCCGTGCTATGTAGTAGCTATTAACATTCCTACTGCATTTTCCTGTAGTTTGGGTATCATTTCCCACAGCATAAATGCACATTTCAAAGAAAGGCAGAGAAAATGAAGAGAAAGAAAGAATGCCAAACAAGCAAAAGACCACCTAGGAGAGAACAAACAAATTATGGTGACAAGACTGTCAAAAAGGAATAAGAAGAAAAAAGAGGAGGAGGGCATTCATCAGAGCTTCATGCCCACTACTCTAGCTAAATATCCCTTCTTGTAACAGTAAAGACAAATAAAATACGAAGAAAGGATAAAGCAGAAGATTACAGACCTGACCACTGTTTGATAAATGGCACTCTACTTCACTTTGCTTATTGTGTACTTCATACCTCACTCCTGAATATGGAAGAGAATTTTATTAAAGATTTAGCCACAGTGGTGGTGGTGACTGGCTCACAGTAATTTTCCTACAAAGTAGTTTAATCTATCACAGGGCAGACAGTGCACCTTCTTACCATGTATCATATCTGTCTATTGAGTAAGTGCTATCCAAATCCAATTTCTTTTCATTTTTGGAACCTGTGATGCATATTCAAGATACATTTTCATTTTGTCTTTTCCCTAAATTGGGTGTATAAGGTGGAAGAAAAAAGACTACTAATAAAAAGGAATTCTGCACTCTATGGTTTCTATATCATTCTGACCATGTTTTATATTTTATAGAAATAAATTGGATAATTTTAATGACATACAATATTGGTCACGTGTGGAGTCCCCAAGACCTTTCATATTTATGGATATGAGTATGAAGTAGTGCATCACTGATTATGAAATGAACTTAGAAAATCATTACAGTGAAGTTCCAGTTTTGAGCATTGTAGAGTACATAGGGGTGTCCCATTCAATAATGAGATGACTCGTGCAATAATAGAGAAAGTCTCTCAACCAAAATCTTTCAGCAGTTCATTATGTGACAAAATGTACATCCAGAAGTGTCATAAGCAAGGGACTCTCAGAGGGCTGTCTTATGCTGTGCTATGGAATCACAGAAATCAGAGGTCGTTCACTTCATCTGTTCCCAGGGCTCTCAGCAAATATTGCCAAATAGAGTCCATCCTCCCATCGTGCGATTCTGTGATTTCTCTTATTGCATTACTTTTTTCACAGGGATGAAGTATTTTCTATCCTGACAATTGTTTCCTTTAAATGATACTGGTCTTTTCATAACAAATAAGAAGACTGACTTTATGTGGCTACAATAAATCTTCCACATTACTACTATATACTTCATATAGTTTTTGTTAAAACTAACCTTAAACATTTTAATTGTAAGACTACTACTACATTTTAACCAAAAACATTTACATTTTTCAGCCACAAATTACTATTATCTTGGAGGCAGAAATCCAAAACACAGCCAACTCTATTTATAAACAATTTAAAATAAAATCATGTGTGCCTACACCACTTCCAAGCTATTTCCTTTCTAAGCAGCTTGCATTACAAGGGTCTTTTGCCTGACTCCAAATACAAACATAAAATTTTGGAAAAGTTGAAATTAGTTTTTAATTAGAAAAATCTGAGTGCCCCTTCAACCTTATCCAACTCCTTCCACTTACACTGAGAAAATATTTGAATCCTAGAAGGTAATTTGTCTACACGGAAGGTTTACTAACTTAAATTTAGGAAAGCATAGAATTTAAGTCTAAAATGTCTTATTTAAAATCTTCCCTCTGCAGTTCACTGATCCTGTGATTTTGAGCAAAGTGTTATCTTTCCAAGCCTCAGGTACTTGTCGAAGACAGCAAGAACAACGGTTAACACAGGGGTTTATTGTGAAAGTCAAATGATATAAAATACTTAAGACATATCAGCACAATGCTTGGCACACAGAAACTGCTCCATAAATAACTAGTTAGTCATAAAACACAGCCTAGAAATCAGTGTTTATTAAAATTTTCTTAGTCCACTTATTTATGAGATCTATCATCTCTCTTTCATCTAACTATAACAAATCAATACTTAAGATCAAGGCAAAATTAAGCTTTCATCTGAAACCAACACAAGATATTCAGTTGCCAGAAAATTACATTTATTACAACTAAAGATGCTTCAGATAGTGTGTTTATATGAAATAGCACCATTTTAATACTACACTGGGAAAATTTAACCCAGTTTGGGGGTAATGGAGACATAATAAATTGGTAACATTGCAAAGAATTTGAATTTTTTTCACATTCCTAACATATATTGACAATAAATACTTAAATACTTTTTAACACAAATTAATAGCATTATACGGTCTTTGCTCTTTTCAATTTTAAGTACATTTTCACATTATAGAAAGAATGCATACAGTGAAGAAGTTTTTGAGAGTCAAACAGAGAAATAAAAGTCATTTCATAATCCTACTGTCCAGAAATACTTCTATATTTTGACTAAAATCTTCTCTAAATATATTTTATAATTATTTAATATGAGATGAGATTAGATCATATATACATGATACACAAGTTATATACTTTATGTTATTTTCTCAATTATAGGCAATGAGCATTTATCCATATGAATATATATATTTTTTTGGTGCTAGGGATCAAACTCAGGACCTTGCACTTGCCACACAGACGCTTATACCGCTGAGCTACCTCCCCGGGCCTAATTATATATTTTTGAAAACATGAGTTTTAAGTGGCATATCATAGGGATATTACACCATTTTTATTTAACTCTCATTCAGCTGTAAAGCATTTTTGCTGTTTCTGCTAATTCTATAATAAGAATTCTTTATTTCTGTGAGTTCTTTTGAATTGGGATTTTCTATCATTCATTCAACTAAAAACTCCTTGAAGCCCTGGCTTTAGCCCAACCTATAGTAGAATTCATTTTCTGTGTGCATGGTGTGAACAGCAACTGCTCTAAGAATGAGATTCCTATTGATTAGTAGTCAATAATGCCATCTCTCTTATACATACTGTGAAACTAATTCATAATTTATAATTCATAGCACTTTGATTTCTCTATAATGACATAGAAAATTTAATAATTACTGCCAAATGTCCCCTCCCTGGAAGTTTCTTCTCCAAAACATAGATATTCTTAAATATCAATACAGTCAAGATATACACAAAAATTCATCTTCATTGTTAGATACTGTAGTATCTAAATGCCTCTACCAGGAAGAAATTAAGGTTGGCAACCAGAAAAACTGTCATATTTCATATTGAGTACAAAAATTTATTTTTAAAAAAATGATCTTTTAAAAATCCAAAGCAACAACATTGTTTCATATTTCTAACAAGTATTCCACACTCAAAATATATATTTGTCACATATATTTACATATTTAGAAAATTTTAGTTATAATAGCAATAAAAATCAAATAGTAATCTGAGATCTGATAGATGTCACCTGCTCTGGGCTTGGATCTTCCTCTTTGGAGATTGATTTGAGAGTAATTTTAAAGTGAGGTCATTATACCCAGTAATAAAGATGAAAGAGCCAAATTGCATCATGCCAAAAGAAAAAGAACAAAAGCAGAAAGTTGACCATTTTGAGAATAATTGTAACTGTCATTGAAAGGAAAACTGGACCAAGATATACTCTTTGAAGAAAAATGTAAGGCTTTTCTTTTCTAAAAAAAAAAATTAAGTATGTGTGTGTACAAATGTTAAACCAATGTTATATGTTTTCTATTCACTGCCTTCATAAAATTTTTGGCTGACTCTTTCAAAATAAGAAATGACCTATTGGCAACAAAAAAACCTATTATTTTTAATATACCTTAGTTATATTCACAGCACAGTACTTATAAGGCAAAAACACCAGTTATAATGGAAAACATTAGTGTACTCTACAAATGATGAATCTTTTACCTGCTCTATCAGAACGTACTCAGTAACACAAAGGTCTCACGCCAAAAACAAAGAATAAAATCTATTTAATTACAGTTATATAGAGAAGTGATTTGGAAATTTATAACAGGTTTATTTTTACTCTTCCTATAGAATCAGTTACCAGGCTCAGCCATACAATTAAATACCAAATCATGAGCAGACATTTTGTCTTGTACCAGATTGTACCTACTACCATAGAGCGCCACCTGGCAGCAGGATTAAGAACTGTGTCACTGCGGCCGTATGAGAGTGGAGACACTAATTGGTAGGGTACACAGTGTTCTCCTGAAAGACCCCAAATGATGCTGACCTCATTTTCCTCATTAAACATGGACACATTCAGACACCAACTCTGAAAAGATAGTGTTCTTGTTCACTTGGTTTTTGTTATTTGTACTTCTTAAGCATCTTAATTTAGAGCACTGCATTTCCAAAAAACATCCTCACTGCTGCTGATCACAACTGATAATGATGAATGTATGTACATTTTTCAAAAACTATTTGTCATCAGTTTGCCTAGAGATCATCACAAGTTAATTTGCAACAGTGGCACAAAGAAAAATCCACTGTTAAGTGAAGTGTAGCTGTTCTTCTCTTTGTAAAAAGAAAATACAGCAACAACAACAAAAAAATCTCTAACAGCCAAGTACTTGAATCATATATTTTCTTAATAAGTTTGTATTATGATTTTATAGTTTCATATTGAAAAAATGTATATGAAAACATTTTACTTAAGGATAATACAAAATTAGAAAAAAATCTATAAAACAGTTTAAATCTCTTACATGCCTCTTTTATCATTCCTATTTTTATGTCTACCTACATATAAATATATGTATTTGGACCTTATGTATGAAGCTAAAGGCATGATTTATGAATATTAACATGAATTAAATTTGATTCAAACCTTTAACCCTTCTCTTTACAATGATTTACTTTAACCTAAGTATATTTACACAACTACAGATACTCATAAAACAAAAATTTTAATAGTAACTGTTTCCAGAATGTGACCAAAAGAAGTTTTGTCTTTTCAATGAAAAGGAAATTTTACACTCATTACTTACTGTTACAAAATGATCATTTGTCATTCTCACCTAACATAGCTTAGCAAATAAAAAGTTTTTTAATAGAAAGGGGGGAAAAGTAAGAAACTGATTATAGTAATCTTCTTTGCATCACCTCACAGATTTCCTTATCATAAAGAACCAAATATTTGATATCCCTTCAATTTGTGGAGAAATCAAACTGAATCATATTACTTTTTCTTTGAGCTCTCTAATCTTTTCTGCTTCAGTATTGCAAAAATAAAAATTTATCTTATAACCAATAAAAATACATATGCGGGATATATAAAAGGTGTCCAAAATGTTGGCCCTAGTAAAAGTATTATAAGATGGAGGATACAACACATTTGCCATTATACACTCTAGGAAAGAGACACTCAAAGAAACATCTCTTTTTAATATTTGCCTTTAAAACTCATATAATGGTACCTAAGAGGTAGCAAAAAATGTTACAGCAATGACCTACTTATCAGAAAATGGCTTGAATAACTTCTTGCTCATCCATTTTCATTCTTTTCTTGAAAGCCGGAGTTAGAATAGTAGTCATCATATCGACAAAAAGTGAAAAATTGTACTCTTTGCAGTCTTCTCCTCTGTGCTTCCCCACACTTGTGGTTTGTCTGCCTGTCTGATGTTGAGGATAAACCCATTAACTAAAAATTGGGCTGAATAAGCAGTGGCTTATTCAAAAACCCTTGTGACCTCATTTTCGTGTTTAACGTGCAGACCGGATGGTGGGCCTGAATCCAACCTACAGGGCCACCCTCAGAGACTGCTCAGGCCAGAATAGCCCCAGGTTCACATGTGCTGACTCTATGAGGGAGGTGTTTTCTGGATCATGAATAGAGGCGCATGCACATATACACACATAGATGCAGACATAATACATGGGATTTGGACTGGATACCCCTTGAGCTCCTCTCCACATTCTCCCAGCTCACCTTTTCCCAGAGACTTTCACAAGGGCCACTGTCCTTCAATATTACCTGTAAGTCTTCACCTCAGGGCCACTGGATGCCTCTACTAAGGAATGCTACATAATTTATGAGGTCTACTACAAAATGAATTAAGAATTTTAAACCAGAGAGAGGATAGAATTAAACTTAGAATAGGGAACTTTCAAGTCTGTCCTTGTTATTGAACAGGCTAAAATCCAGTGAAGTTATCCCTGTTCTCTTGATTTCTGCAATCAACTGTCCCTGCTGCAAGCCCATGTTGGCATCTCTCCAGCCACACCTGGAAATGGACAAGTATGAATTGACAGCAACTGAGAAATTTTTGAGTAATTGGAATTGGAAACTATTTTAAAGGTTCTCGCCTTTCATTTTTGGAAATACGATTCTTAAATATGCTTTATAGGCTCCTCAAGGGAACCCAGCTGATAACACACGCAAGATCATCATTCTG
>NDGM011223377.1:1568-13592 GCA_002564305.1 Octomys mimax
GAGCCTGACTGCTTTGTTGAAGCAGCCACTTGAAGAACTGAGCTAAGGGGCAGGCCCCCCATACCCCCTTTTAATTAGCTACTTTCATGGTATATACCTTTGGTCTTACTATTGCTCATGGAAAAGAAAACATTCAAAGAACTGAATGGACACAACTTACATAAACATCTTGCTTTTATTGCTTATTAAGAATTATGTGAACTGAAATGCTCACCTAAGTCACTGCGCCTGTGGCTGTTGAAAGAAAAAAGGAAAATTCACTCAGTGGAAACTGAAAAATGTCAGAAACCTCTTGACTGCCCCACCCCCACCGAAGAAAGCGTCCGCTCCCAGGTGACCCTCATGTCCAACAGAAAGGACTTCGTGGGAATAGGCTGTCACTACCAGTCATGATTCCCACTGACTTGTAATACTATATAGTATTTAAGTCAGAAAAATAATTTGATTTCCTAAGTTCAGGTGACATTACACTATTTATGGTAATAATATTTTCTTGGAAATAAGAACGTCATCGAATTTCTGTGGCCTTTATTTCATTTTGAAAATAATTATGGGAAATTTTCCACGTTATCCATTTGAGAAGGCGCATAAAGATGGCAGATGCATGACTCAATTCAGTGTTTGAAATGTATCATTTTGCTTACAGGGAAACACACTTAAAGAAATAAAAAATATTGTCCACTATTGGAACTTGTCTTAGAAAGGTTAAGATTAATAATTTAAAGGTTAACAATTTTGTTAGTGCATGCAACGTTCATTCTGATAATTTTGTCCTTAGTTCGATATTTTTCCTCTGTGGTCCTGTGCAAATTTTTATAACACGTAACCAACTATTTCAAAAAAAACTCATCATTTCATATTTCCAATCATTTATGTGACTATATTTCTGTAAAGCAGTAGAAAATAAAAGTAAAAATTACACTACAATATGGTCTATGTAGTATGCTAATCTATCCTATGCTGATCTTTCTTTTTTCCAGTAAGCTTTAGTTGAACATTGATTCTTTAAGAAGATTCTTATTGCATATTTTCATTAAAATCAGTAAAATAATCAAGGAAAGCATAGATTTTTGGTCTCTGAATTGCTTCTGACCTGTATCAGCACACACAGTTCCCCTGATAATACACTTAACAAATATAGCAGTTTTTACAAATTAAAGATTTTGCTGTCCAATGTCAAGAAAATCTATTGTTGTCCTTTCCTGAAAGCAAGTACTCACTTTGTCTCTCTGTGTCACAATTTGGTAATTCTTACTCTATTTCAAATTGCTTCACTATTATCATATCTTCTATGGTTAGCTGTGAGCATTGATCTTCGCTTTTGGTATTATGAGTCTAGAGTGTTTCACGCCTCAAGGCTATTTCAGGTGTGAAAATCAGTAAACTCTATATGCTGGATGTTCTTCTGACCTTCTCCTGCCATTTTCCAGGCTTCCCTGTTACCCAAGATTTACTAGTATTAAATTGGGCTAATTAATAACCATGTAATGCTCCCCAGATTTTCAAGTCAAAGGACACTTTAAATCAAAAGCTAGAAATGGCTATGTTTAGGGAGGAAGGCATACTTAAAGCTGAAGTAGGCTTAGGGCTAGGATTCTGGTGCCGGCCAGTAAATCAAGTTATGAATAAAAGGAAAAGTTAGTCAGAAAAAAAGTGTAAGAACCCTGTGAGCAAATAAACGATAGGAAAGTAACCTTACTGTTGCAAAGGAAGAAGTTTCAGTGGTCTTATAAAAATCAAGCTAACCATAATATTCTCTCAGATCAAAATCTAATCCGGAGCAATGTTCTAGTGCTCTTCAATTCTAGAAAGGTCAAGAGCAGTGTAGAAGTAGTAGAAGAGAAATTTAATTTACCAGAGGGTGATTCATGAGATTTGTGGGAAGGCTCAATGTCCATAACATAAATGTGCAAGATGAGATAGCAAATTTTTCAGTATATCCAACTAAAATAACTGATGGTGGTAGCTACACTAGAATGCCATTCCTTAAACATAAATAAGCAGTTACATGTCAGAATAAATCGTAAGACTGTCAGAGGTGGAGGGGAGAAGTGCTGGCCTCCACAGTTCCAAAAGACAGACTGACTGCTATCAGAGAAGAGTGCACCTGATGATTGAATTGAGTCTGTTGTTCAGTTCCCATTCTGAAAATACTAAAAGTTTTACCACTTATATGACGTCATTTCTGTACTATATAAATGGAACAGCAAAGTCTGCATTCCAGCACATTCAATTACAGTACAGATACTGGGCATTGGAAGGCCAGTATTTTTCAAGTCCTTTCAAAACTATTCCTGCTCATTGACAATATCACTGATTAGCTAGGAGCTCTAATAGAAAAATACGAAGAGATTAATGTTTTTATATCTGCTAACACAGTATCAATTTTGCAATCTATGGACAAAGGAGAAATTCTGACAGTCAAATGTTAATATTTGAGAAAAATGTTTTTCCAAATTAGAGTTGCCATTGACAACAATTTCTCTAATGCATCTGTGAAAAAAATTAGAAAAAAATCTGGAAAAGTTTCAATTTTCTATGTGCTATTAAGAACATTTTTTATTTCATATAAGTTAAATATCAATATTACCAGGATTTTTAAGGAAACTGGCTCTCATACTCAATGGACAACTTTGGGGAGCTTGAGAGCTTCATTGGAGAAAGTAACTATGGATGTATTAGAAATAGCAAGACAAATCAATTTGGAAAAGAAGCTATAAGATATAATCAAATTGCTTCCATCTCAGGGTAAAATTTTAATAAATGAAGAATTGCTTTTTGGGGCAATGAAAGAAAGCAGTTGCTCGAGATGGAACCATCTCCCCGTGAAGATGCTGTGAATGTACTGAAGCAACAATGCACTACAACATTGGGGAATTTAGTTGACAGAGAAACATAAAGGTCAGGAGAGAGTTGATTCCTATTTTGAAAGGAGTTCTATAATGGTCAAAAAACCATGAAATATATATGGTATAGACAGGTCTCTCGTGAAAGGAAGAGTCAATTGTAAGAATGCATTATTCTTTTTTTAATAAATTACAAAAGTCTCCAAAATCACAGTCAATAAGCTGCCATCATCATGAGGCAAGATTCTTCACCATCCACCGCAGGTTCAGAGATTATCAGCATTCTCAGCATTCTTTAGCAAATATATATATATATATATATATATATATATATATAATATATTATATATTATATTATATATTATATGTATATAATATAGAAATATATGTTATATATTATATATATAATACACTACAGTATATTGTAATCTTAAGTTTTACATACACTGGAAAGATAAAAAAAATTGTGTAACATACTCTGAATCCATAGTTGTTTTATTATAGAATTATGGAAGTCTGTGATCAAATCAGCACTCACCTGAAGTATATTTGTATTTAGAAAGACACGGGTAAGCACATAGGTCATATAATTTGCACATATCAATAAAATAATATGATTAATGAGAAAATAATTCTATAAGTAGATATTGAAAATATGATTATACATGATCCATGTGAGTCACAGAATTACATATGTATTAGGATGAATATAAGTGAATATGTGTTGATATAACAAGAAGGCTACACACCTTCCTCTAATAGGATAGACAAAATTTAAAAACTGGAGATATGGTCTTCATTATTGACAACATAATTTGAATATATTAACATTCCTGAATTTTACAATGTCTGGAAAAAATTCTGTAAAACTGTCAATAAAAATGACTGTAACATTTTTGTTCTTTAGTTTAAAAATAAATTTCCAAGAAGGACTGAGTGAACAGAAATTAATTTTGTGTCGTTTGCTTTGCAATCATCCAGTAGTAGAAGCCATGTGTAATAAACAATTTTAGAGACTGTGATTTCTAGTGCAGATTCAGAGGAAAATTCAGGCTCTTTGAATTTACTGAAAATTGGTCTTGCTCTTCCAAAATAGCAATATCCACAATGGCAGAAGACTATCAAAAAAATAACAATGAAATGAGGATCTCAATGTAGTCTAGAAAATACACCACATATATGACCATAACAAATTTGACAGTGAGACTGTTCTGCTGTGTTGGAATTCCAGGTGAAAAAGCAAAGAACAATTTTGCCTTTCCCCAGTTGAATAAATGCATTTGTACTTGCGTTGGGACATCAGCAGAGGTAGGAGTTGACGATACACAGGGTCTCATAGCTGATTTCCTTAAGATATTTCCACAATCTTGACTAGAAATAGGGATCACTGTTACTGATTTGCTTGTTATTTTGAAATCTTTTCTTTTACTTTACTTTTGTTTTTACCTTTTGTTCCCTGAACACAGAAGTTTATGATAAGTGTTGTTGGAAACTTATAGAAGGGATTAAGAATGGGAACTTTGACAACCACTGATTTATGCCTATCATACATCTTATAATTTTTTACTATTTTCAGAAAAATAAGTGTCATAAACAACCCCAGAGGGAAAGATGCCCAAGGTTCCAGTAGTTTCCTAACTCGTTTGTCTTTTTCTGTTGTTGTCATACTTCACATTTCTCTTCTATAAGCATGATCTAAGGCAGCTAATTCTTAACAGCATGCGGAAAGTTCAGTTCGTCCACTTAAATGCCTCTTTCAATAAATAACCCACAGTTTTGGTCCTTAGCAGTTGGAGACAATTGAGCTGTCATGAAGCAAGAAACATATATAAATATTGCATGTGGTAAATACAGAAGGAATTGAGGCTCAATGTGCTAATAGCAATATGCATATGTGTTTCATACATAGGTAGTCAGTAACAGAAAGGTACCTTCTGTAAAAATGTGTTGAATGGGATGGCAAGATAGCTCAGAAGACTAAGTGCCTGCGTGGAGTTTAATCCCTGGCACTGCATGCTCCGCCAGACCCGGCCCCAGGTGCGTTGAGCAGGCCGCCTGGACTGGGCACGGTGGTGCACACCTGCAGTCCCAGTGCCAGGGAAGCTGAAAACAGGAAGATCGTGAGTCAGCTGCATAGTGAAATCTTGTACCAAATACATTAAATAAATAAATAAATAAATAGAATACATTGTGTGCATCCACAATTCACATTTTTTAAGCACATCTACTGGAGCTGGGGAGATACCTCAGTAGAATAAGCACTTGCCTGGGAAGTGCAAGGTCCTGAGTTCAATCCCTGGTACTGCAAAATAAATAAATAAATAAATAAATAAGCAAACAAACAAATAAAATAAATGAAAAGCACATATCCTAATGCAGAATAAGGCTCAATCAAATTGATGTGAACAGAAACTGAATTTGGGGTGTACAGGCACATGAGTGTAACAAGATGAGAAAGACAGGAGATGGACTTTTCAGGAACCAGTGGGTAATTATGCACCTGAAACTGAGAGCTATAATGAACTTTTTGCCTAATGCTCACAAAGAAACAAGTCAACTTTCTCAAAATGGATCGTATATTCTATTTCTTTCACGTGTGAAAATAGCCAAACTCTATCGAAAGCTTAAAGGGAAATAAGACCTGTTAATTTCCTAGAGCTCAATTGCATTATAATGCTAATATTTTAAGGACAAAGGAATCCCCCCCTTTAGGAAATTTCTTGTGGTTCATACTTTAGTCTCCATTCTTTTCCCGTATGCAAGTTCTAAATTCCAAGATGGGACAGGCATACATGGTAGGACTAGTTCCAGGCCCTCAGTGAGGGCCAAGGGGGTGGGCTTGAAGCCACAAAGCTACTTGAGTTCTTCCTTCTTCTTGTTTGCCTTTTTCTGGAATTGTATGCGCATTTGTATGACTTCAAATAAGTGAAGGACAGAACTGCGCTCTGCAGAAACAAATGCATGGCTGTACAAAAGTAAATCAAAGAAGATTTTATATGTGTGCACGCAGATACAATTAAATGACACAGATGTCATACACACGAATAAATGATAGAAATACAAGTATACACATTCATTTATCAAACGTACTTCATAGTTAGGGGTAAAGGATATTTAATGCAATTAAACTTTGTGCATAAAATTTAGTGAAAAATATCATTAAGAGGTTAAAGAGCTATTCAACTACATAAACCAACCACATGCCATGCACATATTTATGCTCAGGAAAATATAATGAATGAGACAAACTTCTCTCCTAATTCAAAGAAACAGGCATTGCTTTTGCTTCTCATGGGTTTCTAGGTGTATCGCGAATCATGTGACTGGTGCTGCACTGGGCTAAGGTGTCACTTTCAGCTGCAGATATTTAGTACTAGCTCCTCATTGCATGCAGGGCTCCCGCAGTTATGAATTTAAACTCCTCCTCACAAACACATGCAAACACACACACACACACACACACACACACACACACACACACTGTAGAGACAAGAAGAACATAACTCCTTTCAAGTCTATGATTTCAACTGATTCAACTGAGTCAATTCCACTCCATTCTTTTTGGCTAAAAGTTGTCCCACTGCTGAGATCAATTTCAAGTTTGAGAACTAATTATTCCAGTGAGAATAAGCGAAAAGAGATATGGCCAAGCTTGGGGATATGCAGCAGATTAAAAAATATAGAAATCAGTAATTCAATCTGTTCAATTCTTTATTGGGCTGCAATTAATCATACTCCTCTTCTATAGAAAAATACATTTATTTCCCACCAAGTTCTCACAAAATCCCATTTGCTTATGATATTAGCCTTGATATTTCATTTAAAGTTAGCACTGGATAGAGCTCTTCATTCTATGAAAATTTATGAAGAGAACAGTGATGGAACAAGGAAAAAGAACAGTGATGGAACAACTGCATTAAACACTTCCATTTGCAAAAACAAAAGTAAGAGTTGCAAAGCACCTACCGCTACCAGTCAGGGAACTGGAAAGGAAAAATGCTGTCAGCTGGCCCTACCCAAGAGGCAAGATTTATTCTCTGATGGTGCCTCAGTTCTGCTCCTTGACATTTGCATTCCAGTCCACAATTTTTTCAAAGCTCTAAGTTGATTTCCTCTGAAGAACTCATTCTTTGCTGATGTCCTTGGTCAAGTCTGCAAGGGAAATTGTGAAATAGGCCATTCTTGGGGCTCAGTAGATCTGTCAGGCTGCTATGGGAATGTGAGCAATGCAATCTCAGAAGTTAGCCCATACACTGCTGTGCATATCGGGATGCCATTCCTTTTGCAAACAAAGTTCTTTTAAGAAAGCTTGTGGATGGGGCTGGGGAGATGGTTCAGTAGAATAAGCACTTGCCTGGCAAGCGCAAGGGCCTGAGTTCAATCCCCAGTTCTGCCAAAAAAAAAAAAGAAAGCTTGTGGTTTTATTGATGTGACTCCTGTCTAGTAACTTGCATCAAAATTCACGTTCAAATTATTTTTTTAAGAATTATGCCTTTAGAATTACTTAAACTTGAAGTGATAAATTATATACACTGTTTTGTGGAAAACACTTTTTTCTCTGGGAGATAAAATCTGATAGGCATGTTTTTCTTTTCCTATTAATTTAACAAAACACACTATGGAAAAAAATCTTTGGCCATGGCCATAGTTTATTTGTTTTCCTTTCTTCTCCTTGTTTCTGTATCCTTCTTGCTTCTCTCATTCAGTGTAGGAACTAACAGATTTATTTTTCTCCAGTGTGAGTAATTTGAAATTGTCCTTCTGGGCAGATCTCTCATTACTTTATATTCAGCACAGAAACATTATAAAAATTATATTAGTCACTAAAATTCTCATTAAAATCACTTATTAAGCATTTACTGTGGGCAGGCTCTTTAATATATCTTTGTAGATATTCTTTTCAATGAAGAAGCTCAAGCAAAAAGAAATTGGTTAATTTTCCCAATGTCTTTCTCAGTTAATTATTATTTAAAAAGTTCATCAACAAAGTCATCAATCTTAATGAAGTTTGTATGAAGAAAATTTTCCAGAAATGTTCATATTCTAGTAATAACTCCACATTATGTCTATTCCACTAACTCTTAAGGCAATTTGTAATGATTTCAGTTGACAGTGAGGAGTACTCATAAGCCACTGCATTTCAGATACATTTTATCTACTTAGATTTTGGCTAGAACTCATTTGGTTTAAGTAATAGAAATGAAATAAAATATTTTCAGTTAACTTGTATAGGCAGGAGTCCTGGGGTAATAAGTAGGAGAGGAAATCACTGAGGTGTGCAGTATTATTAATTAGCAATACATCTTGACTTTAAGAGTTATGAAGCATTTGAGAATAAATATGTTTAAAATGAAATACTTATGACATTTATTGGTTTCTCTGGGAATCATGTGTCATAAAACATTTTCTGATTTCTTATCTCAATTAACCCACCTGCACATTCACTGGTGAGTTGGGCACTAGGCTCAGATTATTTCTCTACCTTTCTTTATTGGCATCCTGTGAACTTTCAGTGTTTGTGTCAATATGTTGGTAAGTGCCATGAAATTATTATTTATTCATGTCAAGGACCTCATTGAACTCAAAATCACCTTTCTAATTCTTTTGCAAAGAGCCAGCCTTGTTACCACCTCTTCAAATAATAAATCTCAATATCTAGGACTTCAGTCAGAGATTTGTATCCTTAGCTATCTTTTGTATGCCACTTTTCTTTCTCTTTAACATCAGCAAAGCATTCTATAAAATAACTCTCTAGTAGAATTATTTTATGTAACTCATTGACTGAATTTGCTCTCATGGCAACTACATATATTCTCACCAACTTCCAAATGTGATTACATTCATGTAATATTGCATCATTTGTCCTCAAATAACCACCCTAGTGTCAATTTTGAAACATCCTGTTTCTCTTTCTCAAGTATTTAGAAGCCTTAAGAATTACTTCCGGAGAAATACATCCAATTTGAAAGAAAGCTATCATTAGTAATCTGTAATTTCCAAACTCAACTTTCCACCCTGTTCTTACCATCATTTTCAAGCAATTTGATTCTCTTCTCACTACTCAAATAATGCATACTCTTGCAATCTTTACTGCTAGAGAACATTAATATTAGCTATCATGTACCTAAATTCTTCATACTCCCATTTTTTATAGAATATGAGCATAGAAACACCAAATTTCCAAATTCAATATTAATAAATACTATATATTTTATCAGATTTAAAAAATAAGTTTCTCAATCTCCTTTCAATTTTGAATATATTTTCAGAAGTCTACTTTAATAAACAGTACTCCTTTCTCTTCTTTTTGCTATGGGATTGGTCAACATTCTAAACACCTATCCACGTCATTCTGGTCTAAAAAAATCAAATAACAAGTGTTGATGCTAAAGTATTATCCGACAATTGTTCAGTGTGTATCTAGAATATTCAGGAGTAGATTTATTCATGGTCATGATTTTGTAAATCATTATTGTCAAGGTCTATACCAACTGGTTTTCATCATAAAAGGCCTACTGAAATTTTTCTCAATCAATTTGTTTCGAATTCATTAGTTTTTCAAGTGAAAAGAACACCACAAAAAATAACCCATTATCCATAGCCACATCCAAATCTTTGACACATTCCATGTGGTATTCTACCCCTTCTGTGAATATGCTTCACCATCTTCAGTAATAACTAGCATGTGTCTTCCTGACCCAAGTAGTCTATGGCTATTTCAAATCAGGCATTTATTTGAGAATTTAACATAAAATATAAAATGTTGGAAGACTAGAGCCTTATCATAGTTAAGACATTGTGCTGCACCTTAGGAACTCAATGCAAATGCAGTATGTATAGCATAACTGCTGAATGTGAGAAATAACTTCTCTTCAATTCTCTTCTAATAGTTTGTTAGATTGAGAGATCTTATAAGTTCTGGCTTTCAAGCCAAGTCACTCAAAGGAAACCCATTCAAAGTTGAACCTTTGGAACTAAACTGATCCTGCCCTTGACTTCTAACTTCAACAGGAAATTAGATTTTCTGCTGTGTCATTGAACTTAACTCCCAACAAGGACATCTTGGATGTTCATTCTTTATGCTTCTGGAAAGACTCAAATTGGGCAATAAAGGAGCAAATGTCAAGCAGCAAACAGAACTCATGGGCACCAGGATAATAAATTAAATTCAGGAGTAGTGATCTAAAGTCCTATGAAGGTTCTTTAAACCTTTCTGATTGTGATGAATTATAAGATACATGGTAGGAAATTACAATATTATTAAATATATACTACTCTTCCAGAAATGTCTTATCATGTCACATAATATTTTTCTTGTTTGTCTCATGCTATATTTTCCATGATAATCTGTAACTCCTAACTAATGCAAAGCACATTCATTATATGTTTATTTAGTTGGTTATTCATTCATTTTCACTGGATCACTTTTCATCACTTAGCCAATGTTTGCAAATATATTTCCAATGACTAGGTATATAGTGATTTACCTAACTGAATATGGTGTTTGATGATATTGCAGTAGAGTCTGAAATAGAATACTTTAAAATGATAGGATTTGAAAAATAGCATGAAAAGGTACATCTGTGTAACTGTTTCAAATAAAAGTGTATAAGAACTTATGTTTTAAATTTATTGTCTCATGTTTGGGGATACAAGCTAAAGAAGAATTCAAGATATTTAATTTTTTTTGTAGTTTCCTCTTTCAACTCTCTACCATACTTAATATTTTCAATATTTTCTGTGCTTATTACTCTATTGTTTCATATGTTGTAATATGTGAGATATTTTATACTAATCAGTAAGTCAAATAATAACCAAAATTTTCATATCTTAAAATATGAAAGAGGACACTTAAGATTAATTTTAAGGCTAATTTAAATGGGGTTTATTGAATCATACTATCAAGTTCCAAATGAGAAACATACTAAGTATGAAGTCCAGAATTAATAGATAAAGTTAATAGTCTTTAGATAACAGCCTAAAGATAATTCAGCATAATTTAATGGATGTAGAATATCTTTACAAAAATCTTACACTCTAATATATCATTTTGAAAAATGTTAAAAATAACATAAATTAATGTTAGTTTTAGTTTCACTTTATAAATGTTAAAACCACTTTTCTTGTAGCACTGTTCTAAGCTTGATTTTGTAAGAGATTCCCTTGATTAAGTGTATAGGTCATGTGACTAAATAATTTTTGTTTATAGTAGTTTAAACTTGATATTCACAATTTCAGAAAGTAGATTCAGCTAATCTATCTTACATGGAGCTATTAATGTCAAAATTTATGCTTGTTAAATTTCTAAGATGGGACCAGGGAGATAGTTCAGTAGAATAAGCACTTACCTGGAAAGCATAAGGTCCTGGGTTCAATTCCTGGTACCGCAAAAAAAGATTATAAGATTTCTCAATCTAACAAACTGTTAGAAGAGAATTGAAGAGAAGTTATTTCTCACACTCACCAGTTAAGCTATACATACTGCATTTGCATTGAGTTTCTAAGATGTATGCATGACTTTTTATTTTCCAGTTTATATATTTTTTGATGTTTTCATCAAGAAAGAAACACTTTTTAGTATATATGATACTCAATATTTAATTGCTTCAATTAATCTTTGAGAATACTGAGAGGTTTAAAGGACATAATGCTAGGATAGATTTTAAAATATGATTATTAATAGCATCTAAATTTGTGTTTTTTCTCAGTAACTAGGAGAAACAAAACAATGTAAAGAAGGGCCATGCTCTTTGGGATAACAGCTGGGACTCAGTTCATTCATTTTAGTAGTGCAGAGTAAGCATACTGCTGAGGTTGGAAACAAACATACCACAGATGTTATGACTGAAAATTGAACATGGACTGAATAGGAATCAAGTGTTACCCAGTTGGAGAAAAATATAATAGTAAATCTGCATGTGACCAAGGTTTGAATTTTCATTGATGAAAGATAGAGGAGTGGTTCATGAAGAATTTTAAAAATTCCTTTCTTGTATAGAACTTTCATCCAGTAGTGATAGTGTCACTATCCAAATATACTTTGTCTATGTAAAAAAATTTAATAAGAATTCCTTTAAAAGTTTATAATTCAGTGAGCAAAGAATACAAATATTGGAATCAAGTACAGTTAAATGGTGTTTGATTTTAGTATGATGGATGTACATAGGCATGAACTTGA
>NDGM011223429.1:1775-12406 GCA_002564305.1 Octomys mimax
CTCTCTCTCTCTCTCTCTCTCTCTCTCTCTCTCTCTCTCTCTCTCTCTCTCTGTCTCTCTCATACCAGGGATTGAATTTAGGATCTTGCGCTTGCCAGGAAGGTGCTTAAGCCACTGAGCTACCTCCCTGGCTCCTGATTGCAAAGACACTTTTTCATAGCATCTCCCACCTCACTGGGCTGCCTCTTTTTCTGTCTCAATCTGCCTAGTCTAGTCACTTTCAAGACCAGTAGTAACTTCTCCATGAATCCTTTTCAGATGACCTCACCAAGAGGGGGCTTTGCCCTTACTGCACAGTCTCAACTCCAGGCAGATATTTATGTAGCCAGTGAATCCAACTCTACTCAGTCATTTTCAGCTGCCTTGTAGGTCAATACCCATCACAGCAGCAGGCAGAATTGATCAGGGAGGTATCTCCATCTATCATTAAGACAGCCAAAATGACTCAATCATTCATGAGCAGTCATGATCCAGTCACTGTGATAGTGCAGACGGCTCCTGTCACAATGTTGTCCTTTTCCAGCATTTGCATCAGGCTCAGTTTTTAAGTAAAGGTGGAGGGAGACAAGTTGAAACTATCACTATTCTGCTTGATATTTTATGTTTTAAACTATGTCACACACGTTTCTTGAGTAATTACAAGCCATTACATTTTACTGTCATAAAGAGATAACTACAGTTTTTAAAAAGATGAATTTATTTTTGGTAGCTGAATCAAATGCAAGTTAAAATTGCAGGATGTTTACATTTTATTAGTAACAAATTGATAGCATGTGGGTTATGGGTTTCTTTCTGCTTCTTCTAAAGTCAGCAGGCCTACTTTCACTCTCTATTTTGTTCTATTATCAGAGGAGTTTTTTGATACACATATAAGCAAATATTTCCTTATAGTGCAGCAGAACTGAGAAGCTCAAGTGTTTTAACAAATCAGGTTATCCAGTTAATTTGGCTTTATTCAAACCCAGTATATTGAATGTCTTTGATTGCTCAGGGGTATTTCTAGATATGTGACATTATAAGATTGTAGTTCAGCAAACTCATCTGCATATTCTGAAATTTTCATAAGTGTAAACTTTTTTCAGTTCCGTTGAGATACCAATCCCTATTTAAGCCACCAAACTTATCTGTTGCAACTTTTCTTTTTAAGATCTCTAATATGATAAAAAGAAAAGCTGCTATTTATTTGCTACCAATATTAATGTGCATACTATAAGGAGTCAATAAATTTAGTGGAAATTCTGAATGCCCAGATAAACTTGAGTCTCAGGTATCATTTTTCTATTATATCTCATACTAGTTGAGACATGTTTGCACTAAAATTTTATCTATTATCAAGAGTTTAACTCAACATGCTATATTTTCTCTGCAGATTCTAGTACAGATTATATAATTTTGTGTTGCAATTATCACCATTTTATAGAGGACACTGAGTCTTAGAAATTAAAAAAAAAAGTTTCTCCAAGATCACTGAACTAATAAATGAAAGTTTTTGCATCTTGATCTGCTTAGCTCTGGAGCTGAAGCTTCTAAACTTACTTAGTTTTTATATTCCTAGACACAATTTTATTGTGAGAAGTTAGGTATCTTAAAAGCTGGTGTTAAATCATTTATATTATGAACACATTTACACTTCCACCAATTGTCTATTTCCCTAAACTCTCAACAGCAGTGGCATTATGATTTTGAATAATCCTTGGTAGTTTAATAGATAAAATGTAGGATGACATTTTCATATTTTTTTCATTGTGTGCTTATTTAATTTTTAATGAAGCTGTACCCTTTTGTGTGACTATTTGTATTTTGCAAGGTTTTTATTTATGTTCTTTAAGGCTAAAATCTTGACAGCCATCTGGCATGCTTCTGAATCTTGATTCTAAAATGTGTGCTTATCAGTCTCCTGGAGGGCTTGTTAAGCCACAGCTTTCCAGCCCTCCACCCCAGAGGTTCTGATTGAGGAGAGTTTGGATGAGGCTGGATAAATTTCACTTTTAATAATTTCCCAGCTGATATTAATTCTTCTGGTCTTAGAACCACACATTGAACATCACTGTCTACAGAAAGGCTCAAGGCTCACAGTATAAAGAATCTGCTCTCTTTGTCATGCATTGTTTAGCACACTGGTAACTGATTTTAAAGTTATAAATTAATAACTTAGAAAAAAGTACTGTAATGAAACTTTGAGTACCAGTGTTGACTGATGGGGTACACTATTATCAGTTTTTTAATTTCCCCCATTTATTTTATTAGCATATATTTGCAATTCATCATTTTTACATTCATTTAGGGGAATTAATACAGGGATACAGCATATCTTGTTATGATCAGTTTTAAATTATGTATTAAAAAGACTTTTTTCAACTAATATGCCAATGACAAATAATATAAACATCAGCTATTTATGAAATGAATAGAATTTTTAATTTCTTTCTGCTGCATAAAAACCAAATTCGGAGTCTATTAAGAATGTGGCACACCTTTCACTGGCTCAGAGCAGCTGTCATTTAAAAAACTGTTTGGCAGATATTTAATTGTGTGCAACATTATGCTAGATATGTAAGTAATTAGTACCATGGGAGTCCTTGACCCTCAAGGAACTTCATATTATGAAAATGTACTCTCTAGGCTCTGAACTTGGAGGGAGATGGGATTGCTTTGTACTAATATGGAGTCCTTGTTGAATGAATGTACGCTGGGTGAAGTAGGGGACAGCAAAGTATCCTAATGATCTTGGCAAATGGAATGCTCCAGATGTGAGTCACTGCATCAAAAGAAAGGGGACAGACTTCAATTCCCTGAAACATAAAATGTAACTGGCCTTGGAAGTGTGGCTTTGGAATGAGCTCCTTTACCTAAAGCCCCATATCTGGATCCATCTGCAAGAGTCCGGCAGACTGAGTCAAAAGGTGATAAACAAAGCTCACTGGGTAGAAAATTTGCAGCAGAAGTACTCAGAGGCTCCAAGAGGAGACACCCAGCTTGCTGTGCTGGCCCTACCTTGGGGGCCTGCTGAGACTGCCACTGAGAACAGGCCTGGTAGGGTGCACCTGTAATCTCAGCTCTCGGGAAGCTGAAAAACAGGAGAATCACTACCATTGCAATCTGTGTAGTGAGACCCTGGAGACCCTGTACTAAATACACACACACACATACACACACACACACACACACACAACAATGTCAGACCACACCAGGAGCTGGAGGTTTGACTAAGTAGCCTTTTGAAAAGATCTTTATTCATTTAAGTCTGTCGCATCCATTAGTTTTTATTGCTGGATTTGGTATATCTTAAAATGCTTTTGAATTGGAGAATGAGAATATTATAAGTTACACAGCATTTTATGGCTTCCAACATATCCGTGTCCATGTTCTTTCCTTCTGCATGTGTTGGAACATTAGCTCCCATTCCAGGACCTCTTGGAATTGCCTCAAAACCAAAGTTTTGATTTTTTGTTTTCTTTTTTTGTATTTAGTTTGGACAAGTGTTGGTGACATTCTAAAAGTGAACAGGTTGACACTGAAATTACATCAGATGATGCCAAATAGCCGAAGTTCATATTGGTAATCCAAGCACTTGAGGTTTGCGTCTGAACCAAGGATCATAAGGGCGAAGAAGGACCAAAATTAAGGGTTGACAAGGCTAAAAGGTATTTTAAAAGATGTTTCCAAATTTCCCAGCGGGTCCAAATATTTAATGCATTGTCTATTAATTTTTCTTAAAAATTTACATCCAGCGTCTTCACTCCCCTTTCATCTACTCATTGATTTCAGTGTCTGTTGTGTGTTATGAGTCGGTGCTGAAAGAAATGAAGACCCAATGAATATGGTTTCAGAGGTCCCACTGAGATTAATCTCTATGGAAGTGAGCCCAGAGCCACTGAAACGTCTCACACTTATTGAGAGCTAAAGGCAGGCTAAGGAGTGTGCATAATTACTTTGGTGAACGCAAACTACTCTCTCTATTGACTTCCACCATTTGCCTAGCACTAGGTTCACACAAATGCTAGCTGATAACATCCCAAGCAAGGGATCAAATAACAGGGCACTGGAAGGAGAAGCTGTCATGTGCAGCCTTGAATCCCAGTTTTCCGGGATTTACAAGTGAGAGACAGCAGCTCTCCTTGGGCTCTGTCTATTGCTCACTGCTCTCTTCAGACCGTAGGCTTTTGTCTCACGTCTATATTTCTGTAAGTGTCTCTCTCAGCCAACTCAAAAGGAAGACTAGGCTTCTTGGAGCTTAGCCAGCATTCACGCTGCTCACGCTTGCCGAATTACATCAATGTACCACATTTCTATTTGGCTCCTTCCTTAGAACTGCACAGCAATGGAATCCTTCCTTTCTTTTGTCTTTATTTCCAATTCTACCTGTGATCCTGCTTTCTTCTTTCGTTTCTATAGAAGTAGTTTCAGATTCTTACCCAGGTTCTTTTCTTACTAATGATTCTGTATATGTTGATAATCAGACATTGTAACCTCTCTGAGTCCTCAAAAGCCATATCTATTTGACTGATTTTCCAAATTCATGCCAACACATAAGTGTATGGATATGGTTTCTGAAGGTTCAAGAGGCATATTTGAGCCCTTCAGTTCTGGATACCGCATGGCTTTTAGAGTTTTCTGTCAGTGGGATGGTGCATCTATTTTGCACAAAATTTATTTTTGCCTCTACTATGGAGCTAAATTTAAAATGTGTATCATTTATCCATTTTGCATTATTTCAACTTTAATTCTGGGTAAATTGTATTATTAATTAAAAAGTTTGAAATAGTAAACATTAAAAACCAAAACATTTGATTGTCTTAACATTTTGTGCACTTATATTGATTCTTGAAGTATATATGACTATTAGAGTCATATAGAAGTTTATATATTTGGAGAATATAGAACATTTACCTAAATGTCCATATCTCCACTGATTATATATATATATATATATATATATATATATAAATTTAAAAATCATATATATATATATAACTTTTAAAAAAATGCATCTTTAGCTTATATTTCAAAGGGAACAAAAAAGGTTTCTCAGCTAATTAGATTTGTTCTAAAAAAAAAAGAGTTACTGCATTATATAGAACAGAAACTTACATGCCTATTCCTCTTGGAATGAAAAATTAAAATCTTGATAAAAAAACTCAAGAAATTATAAATGATATGTTTTAGGAGCTAGAGTTTATTAAAATGCTCAAAAATTAGGGCCAGCAAGGTAGCTCAGTGGACGAAGAGCCTGTTTAGTGCAGGAACTGGTGTTTGATCCCCAGCACCATATGCCACCCCAGTGCTGGCTGAGCTGGCCACCGAGTTTGGGCAAGGTGTCACACACCTGTAACTCTAGGGCTGGAGAGGCTGAGAACAGGAGAATCACTATGAATCTAAGCTGCATGGTGAGACCCTCCACCAAGTATATTAAAAAAGAAAAAGAACAAACATTAGCCTAGGAAGAATATGGTATCATTGAAAACTTACTGCAAGGCTAATATTAAAGGCTTGTTTTCTAAGTAATAAGAAAAAATAGGACTTGTATATAAAGATATCATTATAAATGAAGAGTTAATAATAATACATTTTATGCTGAATGGATTGTAGCCACTCTTTCAAAGAGGAGGAAAAATATTGTGTAACTGATGACCAATATGTTAATTTATTCTATTTTTCATAGCCACTTTAGTACACATATCTTATATAGCTTATCATGTATATTGTGTCATTTTGGATATAATTTATTTCTGAAAATAAAATAATATAATTTTATTATTATAATATAATTAATTTTTGAAAATGATAATCTGAATTTGCACAGTGATTTTAAATAATTTTAATAGTGGTTTCATAAGAATAATTTTCATTTAAAATTCATGTTATAGGGCTGGCCAAGTAGCTCAGCAGATTTAAGTGCTTGCTTAGCAGACACAGAGACAAGGGCTTGATCAGCAGCTTGCCTTGTCAGCCCCGCCCCTGGGTATGCTGAGACTGCCACTGAGACTGAGTGTGGTGGTGTGTGTCTGTAATCCCAGCACTTGGGAAGCTGTGAACAGGAGGATCACTATGAGTCCAATCTATGTAGTGAGACCCTGAAGACCCTATAGACCCTGTACTAAATACATTTAAAAATTAATGTTATAATTTATTTTTAATGAAAAATCAATAAAATTAGAAAATAGAATGTTTGTATTTGTCCTTTATTAAAAAACTAAACTATCTTAAAATTATGAATTTCAATGAAAATACTTTATATTACCTAAAATGTAATTTAACATTGTAGAAAGATATTGATCTTTGAAAAAAAATGCTCCATAGGAACTCATTATTTCACAAAAACATTATATCTGCATTTTTAAAAAGATTAATAAAAAGGTTGCTTTGGATATTACATTGCCTTTATGTTGCTAGGAGCAAAAAGGTTTTATTAATGCTTTATTAAAACAACTGTTCCATAAGCCACAAAATGAGTGAAATAACTGAGTACTGTTCTTTTCTTACCCAATTCTGATGTATTTCTTTTTTATTTGAAACCCTTTGTTTGGCAAGGAAAGGACATTCATCTACTTCTTAGCCTTAACAATGCTATTTGTTTGAATCAGCCAGGCAGATCTATTTTACATCTTAGTAGCTATGTATAGTTACACTAAGAACCTTGTCCATGTTCTCCAGATATTCTGTACTATAGTTTGAAGTTTTTGTATTTGAAATACTACAAAATCATAAAAGCAAATTCAAGGATATTGAAAAATCTAAATCATTAAAAAGAATCTATAAAATAAAGCAAATGTCTATAAACTACCTTTTACACATGATACAACAATGCGTTCATAGCTGAAGGCCTGTTAGTTCCCCTATTTATTTTCTTAAAAAAGATGAATCTTACATTTCCAAACATAAACCTTTAGAGTATTATTAGTTTTCTATATACTTGTGCTTCTTGTCTCAACAGCTAGGCCATTTTTCTTGATTTTCTACCACATGCATGAGAATACCAGTGTCCCTATCCTTACCAGAACCTTTGTGAATGCATTACTGATAACTTTAAGGTAGTCAAATTAATACTTGTGCAATTAAGTTCTCTTAGTATAAAAATTGAATCTTAAATTTAAAAATCATTATCTTTCTTAGGCTTATGGAACACTGCTCCCTACAAAAGAATTGGCACACCAAGCTCATATTTCATCTCCTACTTATCTAGGATGGACCTGTGAAGCCCAGCGACACTATTTCCAGTATCAAGCTTAAAAGGAATTCTAGAGAGAAAAAATAAAATAAAAATAAAAATAAGGATATTCATTTTTAAAAACAAATGAGATCTCTTACAAATGAGATCTTCTATATTTCAAATATTTGCCACTTGTCCAATATATGGATTTTCTTCCATTCCATTGGCTATCCTATTGACCTAGTGATTGTTCCCTTTGCCTTGTAGATAGGTGTAATTACCATTGGTCTGTTTTTGCTTTTGTTGCCTTGTTTTGAGGTTCATAAAAGATATTGCTTAGGCCATGCTACAGAGCTGTCCCTCCACCAAGCTTTCTTATATTTTGCAGTTTCAGATCTTATGTTCACATCTGTAGCTTTTTTGATTTGCCTTTTTTATAAGGTGTGATACATAGGTCTAATTCTACCCTGCATCTGGCTGTCCAGTTTTCTTAGCATCATTTGTTGAAGAGACTGTCCCTTCTCCATTGTGTGTTCTTAGCACTGGGGTTGAAAACTAACTGATTCATTGGCTGTTTCTTGGTATTGTGTTCGGTTTGCTTGGTCTGTGTGCTGTTTTCCTGCCAGTACCATGCTACTTCATTGTGTATTTGTAGAAAATTTTGAAATCAGAAAATGTGATGATCCCAGTATTATTGGTTTTGCTCATGACTGTTTTGCCCATATGGAACCTTCCATAGTTCCATATGAATTTTAGGATTGTTTTTGTATTTCTGTCCTTGGAATTCTGATAAGGACTGTATTTTATCTGTAGATCACTTGGGGTAGTGCAGACATTTTAGCAGTACGTATCCTAAACATATGCATCCTGTTATGTTGTTATAACAAATTACCTGAGCCTAAGTACTTTATAAAGAATAGAGATTTTGTTATCTCACAGTTCTGGAGGCCAAAAGTCCTAAATTGGGTGACCCATATGTTCAGACCCTTAGCTGCATTACAACATGGAAGAAAAATGAAAAGAGAACCAGCCAGGGTGAGGGGTGGTCTCACTTCATGACCACTTGCTCTTGCCAGAATTAATCAGGGCCCCTCAAGAACTACAGTAAATCTCTGTAGAGGGAAGCAGCCTCAATTGCCCCCCTCTTAAATGCCCCTGCTCAGAAAGATTTCATCACTTTTCAGTGTTGTCAAGTAGGGACCAAACTTCTAGCACATAAAGTCTTGGGGGTGGGTGAACACATTGTCAAACCATGTTGGGATTATTACATGGGATATTTTCCCTTTTATCTCTGTCTTTTCCAGTGTTTCTTGTCAATGCTTTATAGTTGTCAGTGTACAAGTTTTTCACTTCCTGGATCAAATTTATTCCTAAGTATTTTAGTGGTTTATTGTGAGTGAATCATTTTTCCAATTTCTTTTTCAGATAGTTCATTGTTACTATACAGAAAAACCACTAGCTTTTATAGGTTGCTTCGTACTCTGCAACTCGACTGCATTTTTTTTTTTTATTCTGGAAATACCATAGTGCAGTTATTAGACTTAGTCTTTATACAAGATTTGATTCTCTATAAACAGGGACAGTCTAACTTCTACTCCAGGTTGGACAACTTTTATTTTCCTCTTCTCTAATTGCTATGGCTGGGACTTAGAGTACTATCTTGTACCAAAGTGGCAAGTTAGGCATCCTTGTGTTATTCTTCATCTTCGAACAAAATGTTCACTGTTGAGCATGATGTCTGCTTCTCTTCTGGTTCTCCTTTCCCTCTTTTTATTCTTGGTACTCTTAGTTCATGTTTATGTAACATAATATTCGCATTCATTGAGGTTCTACACTACTCTGGTTTCTCTTCAGATCCTATAAATCTTTCACCTTATTATGGTTATTAGGACCTTGTGCCTGAAATCTTCACTCTTTCCATTTCCCCATCCCCTCACTCCTCTCCTTGGCCCCTGGATCATTCCCACCTGGAAGAGACCCATCCCTTGGCTCGGTCTGTCCTCTCTTTTTCTCTTAGTTGTACTTTGCCCTATTCAGATGAGAGATACCATGTGGTATTCAAGCTCATGTATCTGATTTTTTTCACTCAACCTTGTTTACCAGGTGCATTCATTTTCCTACAAATATCTCAATTTTGTCCTTATTTATAGCTGAGTAGTATTCCATTACATATAAATACCACATTTTCATTATCCAGTCATCTGTTGTTGGTTATATAGGCTGTTTCCGGGATGTTGATATTATGGATTGTGTTACCATGAACATGGGTATGCATATAGTTCTGTAATATGATGTCCTAAGTTCATTGGGGAAGATGCCTAGAAACTGGGTCATATCGAATTTCTCACTGTAATTTTTGAGAATGTTCCATACTGATTTCCATAATGGTCATACTAGTTTGCATTCCCACTAACAATGGAGGGGGGTTTCTTTTTCCCAGCAGCCTCACCAGCACTTGTCATTTTTTGATTTCTTGATGATTGTCATTCTTTCTGGAGTAAGAGGGAGCCTTATCATTGTTTCAGTTTGCATCTCTAGTGGCTTTTTGAATGATAAAAGGATATTAAATCTTGTCAAATGCTTTTCCATATGTGTTACTGTTTCTGGGTCACATAGATTTTCTTTTAACATAATGCACCACATTTATAGATTGACATATATTGAACTATCCTTTGTCCCTGAAATAAGTACTACTTGATATGACATATATTGAACTATCCTTTGTCCCTGAAATAAGTACTACTTGATATTAGTGAATGTTCTTTTTAATGTGCTACTGCATTTTTTTTTTCTGATTACTATTTTGTTGAGGATTTTTGCATATATGTTTATCAGCGATATTGGCCTGGAGTTTTTTCTTGTATTGTCCTTTTTATTTATTTATTTTTGCTTTTATTTATTTATTTTTGTATTTTAGGGAAGGGTCTATGGGGTGCTAAGGGTCTCGCTACTAGATTGGACTCCTAGTGATCCACCTGTTTACACACTCCCAAGAGTTGGGATTACAGGCACGTGCCACAGTCTCATCCTTTTTAGGATAGTATCCTCCTTATCAGGGTAATTCTGCCCCTCCAAAACACTAAGTTTGAAAGTTTCTTTTATTTAATTTTTGCAAAAAAATTGTGAGTTAATGGCATTAGTTCTTCAAATGTTTGATAGAATTTAACAGGGAGCCTCCAAGTGCTTTGCTTTTCCTCGATGGAAAAGTTTTTATTACTCAGTCAAACTTCTTTCTCATTGTCATCTTCAGATTTGTTATTTATTCATTATTTAGTGTTAGAAATTTTATGTGTTTGGAATTTATCCATTTCTTCTGAGTCACCCAATTGTTAAATTTGTGTACCACTGTTCAATGTATTATGATCCTTTGTATGTCTGTCATTGCAGTTGACATAACTGTCTTATTTTGACTCGTCCTGCGAGTCAAGACGTGGGGTAATGACCTGGAGGAGGAATGGGGATGAACAAGACAGGGCAAGAG
>NDGM011223432.1:944-15340 GCA_002564305.1 Octomys mimax
AAAAAAAAAAAAAAAAAAAAAAAGCAAGCTAATTTTATGAGTGATGAGATCAAGAACATAAAACGTCATTTGGGATGCATTAAGAATGTAAATGTTAGAGTCAGACTTGGCTTCATTTACATACCAGCCTGAAAACTCGTAACACTGTCTTCACTCCTAATTTATTAAGGGATCTGTAGGAAAGAAACAACCATATTTTGTAAAATAACTAGCACAGACTTGTCATATTGAGGCCCTCCATAAATGTTAGTGTCTTTAAAGAATCCAATGAGTGTCTACTATTCTGTGTTCATATCCAGCCTCCATAGTATTTTACTTTCCCTAATTTTAAATTTTAATTTTTCAGTTAGTTATTGAAATCCCTATTATTTTAACTAAGCAGTATCAGTGAAGAGGATTAATCATAATTTGAACCTAATTTTTTATACAAATCACATATAATATTCATGTGGTTCTCTATTAGAAATTGACGCTCTTTTCAGGCACATCTATGGCTGCTACTCACAATATGTGGATTTAAATTTTGAGAACTCAAGATAAAAACAGCAACAAACAAAAGGTGTGAAGTGGGTCTACCACTAGATTTAGCTGCTTCTTTTTTTTTTTTTTTTTAATGTATTTAGGATAGAGTCTACTAGGGTCCACAGGGTCTCAGTACGTAGATGGGACTCATAGCGATTCTCCTGTTTTCAGCCTCCCAAGTGCTGGGATTACAGGTGCACACCACCATGGCCAGTTTCAGTTGCCATCTCAGCGCGCCCTGGGGGCGGGGACGGCAGGGCACAACGGGGATGGAACCCCTCTGCTGAGCTCCGCCTAAATCTGCATTTTAATCTGGTGAGCTATCTGGCCAGCCCGAAATTTAGCTGCTTCTGACCCTCAACATTGTGCCCTGCAAGAATGTTCAGCACTTCATCTGTATACCGGGTCAATCAGATAAATGAAATTCTTCAGTTCTGAAATAATTCAAGTAAAAAGTCAAAAAAGATAGCAGCACTTTTGTAGGATTAAAACAGACCTTGTTGCTTCTGCATTTAAAAAAAAAGAAAAAGAAAATGACAGAATAACCAATAGAAATCCTATAACTTCAGCTTCTCAGAGAGTAAGGGAGGAGGATACCAAGTTTGAAGCCAGGGCAACTTAGCAAGATCTTGTGTCGCAACTATCTAACTAACTAACTAACTAACTAACTAACTAACAGGGCTGGAGATGTGGTGTAGTCTTCCCTGGCTTCAATTCTCAATACCACTAAGAATCAAAAAAGTATAAACAAAGAACTAGAATGAGCATACAGCTTTGGTGACAAAACTTGCATAAATTAGGAAAAATCCAGAGAAACAAAACTTTGGCCCCCATGGAACTCTTTCTCTGCAGATCTACCAAACAGACTTGATGAAATTCTTCCCAGTAGGGTAATATTTGGGACAGAAATTCAAGTTACAGAGTCCAGGAGCTTCTAGCTTTCCTAGTATCTGTGGAATGTGTGACTTTGAATGACTTCACTAAGATGCTTTAGAAAAAACACAAAAGGAAACTGAATTTCCTTGCCAGATACCACTCACAACAAGGTTGGAAAATAGCTTGTTTTGTTAAGTTAGATACAATTAACTAATAATTCTTAGTTATTACTTAAATTTGGGGTTAAACAACTCACCTCTCGAGAAGCTGAACAACTTCTCTCTAGATCAGTCCATGTTTAAAGTTAAAAATTTTGCCAGTAATTTCACTTCTACTCAGTAGAAGAACATCAAGTCAGATGCAGTGCTGGGGAGCACGTTGGAGTCCTAGGCTTACTCAGCAGACTGTGAGGGTTGCATCAGGCCAAACAATTACGTTTCCTGTTGCTTTTCTTTTGCTCTTTCAAGCAGTTTTAATAAACAGCCACAAGGGAGTGCTCATAACTCACTCAAAAGTATCAGCAGAAATGCTTTCATGTGGTTAGAGGATTTTTTTCCCCAAATATGCTTGGCTTGTTTTTCTACCCATATACAAGATAAAACTTCCTTATAGACCACGGATTTTTAAGTGCTGTCCTGCTTGCTTTTCACTGCTGAGAACCTTACACAATTTGCTCAGCAAACGAAGTAGCAATGGAATAAAAGACTACTTATTCATAACCCTTACACACTGTTCTCTTCTCTTACTGAGATTTGGCTAAAATCCAGCTTGCAGGTAGGGCCAACAGCCCACTACTGATGAGTCCTGCATCTTCCTTCACAACACTTGACAGAACTACTGTAACTCTTTACCCCCAACCTATAAAGCAAACACATAATTCTATTTGGCAGTACTATATAAACCAGTTGATTTGGGGCTTGGGCTGTAGCTTGGTGTTTGAGCATCTGAATAAATTAGCTGCTCAAGAAGTATACAACCTACTATGTTGTTCACAGTAAGAAAACATGGACAGTATAATTCATTGCAAAAATAATTCCCTGTCACAATGTCAACATAGCCAATCCTTACAAAGGATAAAGACCACATTTGCATGTGGTAATAGGGAGGACCTAATATATCTTTGCAGAAGACATTTATATAAGCCTCCTAAATAACATGAATTATTTCCCTATTAATGTTCCCAATTAGAAAAAACTATGTCAGAATCTCATATTCTTAAGTGAAAAAAAATCAAACTCACATGTGTAAACATTGTATTATCTCCTTAGTGTGAGAACCTAAAGAGAAAATGAAATCTGAAGGGTACAACGGACACTGAGAAAAGCAAATGAACCTACAAAAGGAAGAAACTAATAAGCTAAGAAGAACAGCGGACTGGGGAGGTGGCTCGGCGATGTAAGCGCCTGCCTGGCGAGCACAAGGTCCTGCACTTGATCCCTGATCAAAAAATAAAATAAAATAAAATAAGTTGAGAAGAACAATGGGAAAGGGAGTAAGGGAAAGAGATGTACCTATGTATATAAGCTGGATGATTTGGACAACTGTACTGTGGATTTCTGCTGGTCTATGGAAAGGAGCAGTTAATCCTTAATTCATTTTGTCACCTTTTTTCAATTTTTTCCTTTTTTTTCTTACTTTCTTATATATTTATTTTTTTCTTCTTCCAATTTTGCATATATGTATCTGATAATATGAATAACTAATCTGAAGATAACACTATGCAATACAACAAATACTGTGAAAGTCATTATTTTTAGTGAAATTCTGAATCATTTGTAATTTTTATTTTAATGTTACTTTGTACTCTCTTTTAAAAAATGGAAGTAAATATTTGCTTTGTCTCAAATTTTCCTTCTTAATAGCTTCTCAGAAGAACCTCTGCCAAAGCCTGGAAGTTAGGGGATCGAACTGGGGCCTACTGCTAGGTTCTGACCAAAGTAACTTTCCCCAGCTATGCACAGCCCTTCCTAGGAAAACCCAGTCCACCGCGCTTCTGAGCTAGGACCCAGAGGGCAAAGCTCAGGAGTGCAACAGAGGTAGAGTTATATAGTAAGTAAGCAGCAGTCACGGAAGAAATACATTTCACTTTCTAGTCTTTAATGTAAGTAATTTATTATGAAGACTCTACCTTCACCTCAAGAACGCCATGCACGGTTCTCTGCACATCACAGTCTTCCACTTGGCTCCTGTTCTGTAACTCCCCCTCAGGACTTGGCTGTTTGACTCCACTTCAAGGCTCTGTTCCTCTGGCAACCGCACCCCAATGGGTCTCACCCACTCAGATCCACGTCTGACTTGCATTTGCTATTACTTACATTTTCTCTATTTTTATTAGTAATCATTTTCCTCATAGGAATATTCTCGAGAATCACAGCATGTGACTGATTCTTGAGGTGGGTAAGTGCAACAGCATACTCTCCAAGAGAAGGTCCCACTTCGAATGCAGGCCATTTTCAGCATATACCCTAACATCTGTGCCATCTTGGTCAGTTTACTCGAACTAGGCCTGGCTTCCCTTGTGGTACAATGGAGATGAATATATGCCTTCATCTCGTGGTTCACTCATCAAGGTTAAAGTTTTAAATTGATGTCAAATGATCTTAAGAGTTAATTACCAAATATAAAACGGTAATTGCTTCCTATCAAGCTCCTTATCTAGAGCAAAGCAGGCCAGTTTTGCTGTATCTATATATTGTTTTTGAAAATGGTTTATGAACTTGCTACTTTTGAGTATAAGAGTAGGAAGTTTCACCAGTGCAAACTGGAGAAAGGCTTGACAGGATAAAAATGACTAGGGATAAATTAACAAAGAATCCTCCCTGCTTCTAGAGCACAGGGCATCCCACACATCCATCAGATTGCAGTTCGCATTTTAATAAGAGCCATCTATTCCCCTGAGGTGAAGCAATGGAAAACCATTCAACCAAGAATGAACTGACCAAGTTGACAGAATCAAGTGGTGACAGTAAGAGAGGGAAGCAGAGTGAAATATTTCATATTCTATCATCTAATAATGTCATAACTCTTAGCTTACAATGAATGAATTCCTCTAAATACTGAGTTATTTATTTTAGCTTTTTTGTTGTTCATAAACTACTTTTAGTTTGTTCCTTTTCACTTAACAATCTCTACAGGAGGTTAAACTAAGGATATTTTTACAGCATGTAAATGCTCTCAGAATATTTTTAAATATCAAGTATAACCATAGCATTCCATCTTCTCACAAGCTTGTGTCTGCTTATTGCTATCCTAATTAGTACTTATTTATAAGCCTATAATATAGAAGGCTAAAAAATATCAGGAAAAAATGTCAAACTGCTTTTCAGTTATAAATAACAAAGATACATGAAAGGTCATATTAGCACTGACATCTTAAAAGCTAGTGGAAATAATTACTTCAGATACCCGACAAGCACATTCATTTTAATACTTTTCTTTCAATTTTGACTAAAAGGTATGCATTTATGACTGAATATTTACAGGCTTTAAAAAACACAGAAACTGTATTACCTCAAAGGAAATATGTTTAATTTATAACATTTAGAGCCCTCAAGGGTAGATTTAAGATTTCAAGGGTGGATTTAAGAAATACTGCTCTCTAGTTATTTCTCCTCAATGGGCTAATAACTAGTCCTGTATTTGCCTAGGAAAATATTCTTAGACACTGGTAAAGTGACTGCAGCCAGTCCTATTCCTCTGGACCTTCTAGGACCTGCAGGACATGGCTGGCTCTGGCGGTACACTATTAGTTTCCAGGGAGGCTTCTATGTTTGTTACTATTATAGAAGCTGCCCAAAGACACCTCATGATATGTCAACACCCTCGTGCTCATAACCCACTCCGAAATGCGAAAATTTGAGATAGCATATATTCTGGAACGAGCTAAGCATAGCTTCCAGAATATTTCTTATCCCACAGCTTATCCCTCAAGAGGAAGTGTAAGTGTCTTTATCTGTCAAGACAGGAGGGGAAATTTTCAGCAAACTGATTTATATAAATTTATTTAGTTCCCCACCTTCACTCCCCCTCCAACTTAGTATTATTTCTTCTTTTGGGAATTGCTTCAACCTTTTGAGATTCCTCACAAAAAGTACTAGAAAAACTGAAATCATATATGTTTTAAATTGTTCATTTATAATTTAAATAAAATTGATAGCCTTGTAAGCTTAAAAAGAAAAAGAAAAAAAAAAAAAAACACATTAGTAAATTCCCAGAGTCATAGTTCCTTTACAGCAATTACATTTGAGTAGATAGATGTTAATATATTTTAATCACAATTTTCCAATATTTAGATGATGGCAGATTGTTAAAACCTTATTAAAGTCCAAAGATATCCCAATGTATATGCAATTTCTTGAGCTATTTACTTCAGTTTTGGATTAATAAGGTGAAATAGGGGTGAAGAGAGGAAAGGGAAAGAATCAGGCAGGGCAGATACGTCCATGAAGAAAGCACAGATTAAGTACACAGGCAGCCAGTAAGGAAGACTGGCACACAGGCTGGGGGCAGGGAGGTGCTCAGGAGGACCTGTGCAGGAAGAGCTTCGGGCACAGCTTTACACCAAGCGACCCACAAACACTACAGACGAGGCATCTCAGAACACAGATGCACACTCACGCTGCAGTGCCACTGGCTAAATTTTTATCACCATACCACTGCCTGCAGGCAAACACATTTATTTAGAAAACAACAGTACTGGGCTACAAAAATGGTTTTAAAATGCTCTTTCATCTAGTTATTAAAAAGCTTCTTTAAACATGTGACTCTTGACCTGTAAATTTCCAAATTCATGTATCTTTTCCAGTACTTGAAAAAATATATGCATTTGTACTTTTCATTTAATTTTATAGAAAATAAGGGTTTCAGGCCTGTGAGCTTCCACAGCAACACTAAGTCTCTACTCTAGTACTGATATCAAACGGTTTAAGTTCCACAAATCTATCGGAGCGACAGTGGCTTTCCGAGATCGTGGATAGGATTAGGAAGCGATCTCTACAGTTATTCACTTAAAGTGGGGTCATTAGCTTCACATAAATCTACCAGTTAAAGTCTGAGAATTTAGGGCAAGAGGATATTCTTTCGGAAACACCGTCATAGTACGACAGTCTTTTCATAGTCCACTTTCCCTGGAAGAACATGGGGTGTTTATGGGACATACTATCGTGATATAAATAAACACAGGAAACTTTGTAATTGGAACTTGTGCAGTTACGAAAAAACAGTACCAGAAGCTAATACACACACAGTATCTTTACTATAAACTGCCCTGTAGTGTCTGCTTGGATGTGAACATTTTAAGGATCTCTGGGAGCTAAAGGGAAAAGAAAATAATCTTTTCAAATAAATAATTCTTTAATTGAATAAGCCAGCAAATTGAATCGCTGTGCTGTTAAAAATAAAACCAGGAAAAAGTAATTAAAAGAGAAAATTTTAGCAATTTAATACAGAATTACAGAGGCTCACGAATAACCAAAAGTTATCTAAGTCCTACAATTTTGCAAACAAGAGATATGATTTATTTTGCAAAGATCTGCTTTTAAACTTTCCCAGGCATCTGCGTACAGGCTCTTAGTCATAACTAAGAATTACTTCCCAAATAAGTTCCATATGTTATAACTCTCATCTCTGGTCTTTTCAAAATCCAGATCTGGTCATAAAAACTATTGGCCAGTTTTCCAAACTTCAGCTGTCAAAATCCTTTCTTATGCAATGAGGTACAGAACTTCTTCAGCCCTTTCTGTGAGGTCTTAGATCTTATAAAATAGCGCTACGTCAATATGAGAAACATTCTTCTCAAACACATGACAAACAGCATAAAATATATACTTCCCTAACGCCAACAGAGCACGGCCCACCAGAAAAGACAATCAATCTAAAATATTAACATCTAGCCGCTCTGGGTCTTATATTCAAGCCATGGGCTGAATCAGTCTGAGCTCACAGAGCCACCTAAGGAATGTTTAAGACTCTTTTCCAGAGAGCAAAGCCTGCAGAACAATTCTCTTCCCTGCAGCCTGACCGTCTGGCATCCCCACTGCTGCCTGCCTCTGGTACCATGCAAAGTGCTAACCTAGCAGTACGGGACGCCTCAATCATCTCACATACATATGAAGATGTGAAGCAACAAGATCACTCAGTTCCCTTCTTTTTCTATCTCCTGCTGAAGAATTAAGAGACCCTTCTACCAGCAGTAGGAAAGCTGGCTCCCCAGAAGCCTATTTTATCTGATCAGGAAGACAAAACCCTCAGAGCTCACTGTTCCCAGTGCCCAAACAGTCCTGACAACAAAACAATCACCTGAACTCCCAGCGCCAACAGTCACTTCCTACATGTCACGTTCTGTTTTAAGTAAGGTCTTAAGACATCCCAGCAATATGTAAAGTTGTCCTTTAATAATGCAAAAATTTATTAAATTAATATAACTAAGTTAATCACCTAATTAAATATTAAAAGGAAAAAATGAATATTCTCTGAAATTCAGGAACATAATCAAATGAAGCATTACAATCAGCCAAAGAAAAATAACTTTGCATTCTAACATAAAGACACGTAATGAAGCAGTATGCCACCCCTGAAGCCTCTACACAGTCCCTGCCTTCTGTCTCTTGCAGCATCCAGGTTCTCTTGGTGGCCTTTGACCTAGGTAAGATTTCAACAATTCTTTATTTCAGAGTAAGTGGGGCAGAGACAGACTCATTTAACTTACATTTCAAGAACAGGGGGCTTTTAGAGGAAGACAAAACCCCATTTCCTGGGTCTTCCACCCCTATTCATGAATCAGCTGGTTTATTTTCATGCTTCAAGTGTCAGGTGAAGGTGAAGGCTTACAAATCTTGTGTACAAACCATTTTTGCTAAGCTCCTAAGCCAGGAACTGCTGGTCCCGTTTCTACTACATCTCAGTCATGCTCTGAAAACAAGCCCCAGCCTTCTCCACTCTCCTGATTTGTCTCTTCAAGTGAATGGCACCGCACTCAGCCCACTACCCAGTCATCCTGGACCAAGGCCTTTCCGGTCTTCCACAGCCAAGCCACGCTGTCCCCACTACGTCTTATATCCCATTGTATCTCTTTGGCATTGCAGCACAATCACCTCTACATACCTCCCACTTCACAAGCCATCCATATTTGCACTTTCGACAGAGCTGCCAGAATGTTCTCTCAGAAAGGAGCATGAGCTACTTCTCCACCTCTGTTATCTGCCTACAACCTGTCTTAGGTGCTCTTCTCGTTGGTAATACAAAGTACCTGACAGGCCAAGCTAACAGAGGCAAGGTTTGCTCAGCCCACAATCGATGTGCTTCATGACAGCATGGCATGGCACAGGCGCCACAGAGCAGAAGCCGCTCGTGGCAGGTGGAAGGTGGCCAAACAACAAAGGAGGCCACCGCTCCTTCCATCCCATCTGTCTTATTCAGGCGACTCAGGGCAGGTCGTACTTACACCCTTAGTCCTATAGTCCTTGAGTCTAGCATTGCACCAGTCCAGTGTCACACACTGTACATCTGGCCATTTCTGAAAAAGTCAGATCTATGACTCAATGAGGCTTTAGGGGGACATCTAGACACAGGCCATAAAAAGCTTCTATACACAATACTTTTCAGCTGTAGTGTCCATAAACACTTAAAAACAAAGGAGCCTCTCCTTACTTCCTAATGACCTTTCTGCAGCATCTCACACAAGAGACATCTTGCTTTTACCCTTTATCCTGTCTTACAAGCCCCAGTGCACTCTGTACTTTTCCACTGCTCTTCCTTCCTTTACTTTTTTCAGTTCCTACCTCAATACTCTGATCCTGTCAGCCACAGATCATGTGGTGTCAGTCTCTCTTCCCTAGTAGGTCGTGTGTGTTATTGAGGAAATGTTTCTCAGCACATAAAGGAATATCTTAGGCACATAACTATCAGCCAGAAAAGTATTATCTTGACAGAAGTCTACTGGTTGTAAGTAGAGGAAGTGATGGAGGAAGGAGCTGGAAGATAGGCAGGTATAAAATAAGAAATGCCCCAATGAAGCTTAAATGATGAGTCACCTGATAGACTTTTTCACTGGCACAAACTAATGCCATTTTCTACACAAGTATCAGTTTTATTCTCAAACAACAGTCCATTCATTCATATATTGAGTATGAGGTATTCTGAGAACTACTAAGCAAGGAAAGAAAACCCTAAAGTATACGTAACTCTTCCTCTTGTGTCTTTTGTGGAAGGACAAGATTACAACTCACAAGAAACGTACTCTTTCTCTACTGGGCATGCCAAATTATATGGCTATGCTACATAGACAAAAGGTTAATGATATCACATTTTCAGGGCTATTTTTAAAAGGATAAATGTGTAACATTAACTTCTGTGACTTGCTTTGTTTCTTTATCAACTTTAGTCACCGTTTTAGAAATAAAATGAATAACCAGTGAACACAGGGTAGAAAGATGGGTATGGCGAATGCTCTTTAGCAAAATAACGTATCTGCACAAATTTATTAGAGATGAACAAACAATGACTCCTGTTTTGCCATTAGAACTTGCCTCACTACTCGGCCAAAAATTCAGTTAGGCTTATAAATGACCTTGAAAGAAGGAGTAATCAAAAACACAGCTTCTAGTCACCTTTGAGCTTACCAGTCAGGTAACATACTATCCACAGTACTAGGTATAGTACTGTATATCGTGCTGTATTACTATGCTACAATCAGAGCACTTGGGCACAAGGGGAAAGGAAGACGAGTCTAGATCAAATTGCAAAGCAGATAAAATCTATATTCAGAAACTGCTACTTTCTCAGTTAGCCCCAAGTAGCTTTGTTTAGCCTTGTTCTAGTGTGTTCATGCAGAGCATATGCCACCAACAGTCACCCTCCTCTGCCATGACAGCCCCTCTCCAAGGACTATGGTTGCAGACAAATCTGTGTCCTAGGCATTTTCAACTATTACCATGGCAAGGCCACCAGTAAAATCTATTAATCCTATGGCATCTTCCATGAAGTCCTTATTCTTTCAAAGAATTACTAGATATGCTTTCAAATATCTAGTAAATCTGGTATTTTGGGCTGATTTACTAGTAGGATTCAGTATGCTTCAGGTGCCCTGCATGCTAATAGCCTTCAGGACATATAAGACAAAAAAATGCAAGACAGAACCTTCAGTATCATGGATGGTCAAGAGAGAAAGCTAGGTTGATTTAAAAAAAAATCCTGCTCTATGTACTACGTATGGGAGAACTTCAGTAGGTTCTTGCTTGAAACAGCTGCAACTATAGATTAACACCAAGCTAGCATGCATTAATGTGTCTCTTCTCAGTCTGCACACAGAGACGCTGGAGAACGCAAGAGCAGTAGGTACGCGCTCCGGGAAAGTTCCCGCCCAACAAGCAGCAAAGAGACTATGCTTCACTTTTGCAGTGAGAATTTAAAATCAGCCATGAAGTGATATAAACTGGAGTCTGATGTCTTGAATTTCATTATGTTATTGTTTAGATCTAAAACGTTCCCTATAATCCTCGTAAGGCTTTTAGAGGGTAAATGGATCCAGTGAGGACAGACAAATGTGCTGTTGAGAGATAAGGCCTGAATGGAAGGGGGCTCAGGGAGATGGCCTGGATATTCTTGTTTTCTTCTGCTTTTGTTTTGTTGTCATTATTGTTTTGTCTCTTCTTCTCTCTTTGCTGGCTGGTTGCCATTGCGTAAGAAGGTTTTCTTAGTCATGTCCAGAGCCAATCAATCATGGATTGAATCTTCTGAAAATTTTGAGTCAAAACAAACTTTTCCCCCTTGAAATTGCCATTGTTGAGCATTTTGTTCCAGCAAAGGGAAAGTCTCCTACCAGAAAACTGGTACTGTTAGTGCGTTCCTAGCTAGGAGAGGACCCAAAACTAGGCAGAACTATAAGACAGGATCACAGTTCCTGCCGCCAGCCCTCAGAGGTTGATGCATAAAACTGTGACAGTAAAGCCGAAAGTGGTGACCCCAGCAAGGTGGTGATGCCAGAAATGTGGATACCTGCTCAAGAAAGCTGCAGGCAGTGAGTGGAACCAGTCTAAGACGGAAGTCATATAGGCTGCAATCAGCCAGCTCACAAGAGGGGGCTTGCCTAAGTCCCCTGGAGTTCACATCTCACCACATCTTGCCATGGGTGCTTGGACACAGAGATAAGAGAGTTGCGGTTTCCCTTGGCGACTTTGGTCTACCTTTCGTCTGATCCCTTGTTATCTCCTTATTCTTCCCTTTTGTAATGAGACTGTTTACCCCAAGCCACTGCCACTGTGTGTTAGAAATATTTAACTTTCCTTCTGATTTTTACAGGGGCCCACAGATACAAATTTGCCTTGAGTCTCAAAGGACAGTTTGGACATGGGCTTTTCAGAGATGTTGAAATTGTTAAGCATCACTTGGATAACTCTTTGAGATGGACTAAACACATTTTGCTTAATGAGATGAACCCTGAGTCTTTGGGGGACCAGGGGTGGGATATTATGGTTTAGGTCTAAAATGTCTCCCAAAAGTCACATGAAAACTTCATAGCTGAATGTGTCAGGAGGTGGGAACTAGACAGAAGAAGCAGGTCATGGGGCTTATGACCTTAAAGGGTGTATTCACTGGTAGCCATAAGAGGAATCTACCACAAAAATAACAGAAACCTAAAAGATGAGTGCATCAGCTACCTTTTAAAAACTCTCTCCCTCTCTAACTGCCTCTCTCCCTCTCTCCCTTCCCTACTCCTACTAAGTGGTAGTGCATTGGGGGATGGTGGTGTCCAATCTAGGCCATTCTTTCCCTTCATGACATGTTCTAAAATTAACTTACATAATCGAAGATGTTACAGACAATTAGAATTAATTAATACTAGACGTATTATTAGCATAATAAAGTTACATGATTCAGAGCTATGTGCTCTGTTCACCCGATATAAAGCCCTGTATTTGTGCTCAAAATACAAAATCTTGCATAGTCTTGAGCTATGAATGGGAAGGAATGTTCAAAGTACACAGGAGAATCCTTAAAAATCTTAGAATTGAATCTTAGAAAAATCCTCACACTAGGAATCACTGCTACTGACCACAATGTGGCAGACATGCAAGCTGAGTTAGAAAAAGGGAGAAAAAATTGCATTGTGATATTTTTCATAAAGGACACATCAACATTTTGTAGCAAATGTCAGGAATACTTAGCTATTCTAAAAGATTATGAAAGGCACATTTGCTGTACCATCCAGTATATATATTCTGCCAAAAGTTCTGGCTTCCTTTCCAGCATTGCTTCATTCTGCATAAGCCCTAAATAATTATAATGTGTATGGTAGGGCATGTCTACAATTTCAGCATCCATAATCTCAGCACACAGGAGGCTGAGGCAGGAGGATTGACTTCCAGACCAGCCTCAACTACTCAGCAAATTCTAGGGCAGCTTGGGTTATACAGTAATACCCCATCTCAAATATGAACAACCATACAAACAAACAGCCAAAAATTCAGTACTTAAAATTTGTTATCATCTTTTTAAACATCAAGAGATAAACAGCTACCATAATAAAATTGTGTCTGAAAGATGACATTTTATACTTACATACAACACGACACTACACACACACACACACACACACACCCCAGAAGATATAGTACTTGGAAGTATTACATATATTACATGACAGTGGCCTTTGTCCTGGGACAGTATGAAAAGTAAAAAAGTATCTCAAAGACTAAATAATCAAAACAAGAAAGAAAGCAGCAAGGTCTCCTAAAAATTGAGCTGTGTTATCCACGAACACACTAGAGTCATGTATCTTTTACATTCTGAGAAATGCATGGATAAGCAATTTTATTCTCATGTGAAACCACAGAGCATATTTTACACAAACAGATGTCCTAAGTCCTTTAGACTGGGCCCCTTAAAGCAATTCACAGATGAGCCAAACACAAGAAGTACGAAATTGCTACAGGTGGAAGTTAACGCTCTATTATCCATATATATAACATATATATGTTTCTCAGTATGATCTAAAATGATTAAAGCACAATAGAATAACTCAGCATCTCTGCCAAGCATTTCATATGGCACAAGCATTCACACACTACTTCTGATACAATTGGCAGCATGGTAGGCATGGTTAAACCAACATGGCCAGGACCCTGATGGCTATAAAATGGATGGCTATGGCAGTACTAGGACACGGGAACTCTTCAGTCCATTATAACTTTTTAAATTTTTTCAAATACAAATTAGAATTATTTATTTTATTTATTTATTTTATTTTTTATTTTTTTTTAGAGAAGGGTCTACAGGGTGTTCAGGGTCTCACTACTAGACCAGACTCATAGTGATCTGCCTGTCTACTGCCTCCCAAGAGCTGAGATTATAGGCACATGCCACCATACCCAGTCTCAATTGCCTTCTCAGGGAAAACCCTGGGAGCGGGGCTGGCACCACAGGCCTGGGAATCGAACCCTGACCCCTGCGCCTGCTTGCAGGTGCTTTAATCCACTGAACTATTTGGCCAGCCCTAAAATTTGGAATTATAACAAAAAATTACAAGTGATACAGAATTTCACTTAACAAAATAATATGAATTTCACAGTATTTGTTGTAATAGTGTCTTCCAACCAGGTATTCATATTACCAGATATATGCATGCAAAATTGGAAAAGAAAAAACATAGAAATATAAAAGAAATTAAGAAAAAAAGGACAAAAAAAATGAAAAAAGAGACAAAACAAATTAAGTATTATCTACTTCTTTCCATAGACCAGCAGAAATAGGCTCTGTTCCAAATATGTGGTCCACCCTTGGTGTAAAATGTTCCTATGCAATGTGTGGCTGTAAAATTTCTGCTTAGGGACTGATGACTCAAAAGTTGATTCTCAAAAAGAATAAAAAACTACATGTATTTAAAAGTCTACAGGTAAACATTTTGCTTTCATTATTTTTTACAGTAATACAATTTTTTAAAATTTTATTTATTTATTTGTGGGGGGGGCAGCTCAGCCCACCAGGGGGCGGGGCTGGCTGGC
>NDGM011223437.1:489-13676 GCA_002564305.1 Octomys mimax
AAAAAAAAAAAAAAAAAAAGAATATAGGGATTTTGTTTTAAAGAGGGGGAAAAAAAAAACAGAAAAAAATGCAACATTAAGCAATACAAATGGTACAGGATTTCACAACAACCTAAGCAACTACATTGAGGACAGCAATGCACACTATAACAACTACAATTGAATATCTTTCATCTTGTTCTTTTAAATGTGTACCATCTCTATTGTCTTACTTATTATTGTTATACTCTCTTTAAAATAAATTAAACAATACAGGGGTTTTTGAAGAGAATGTACTTTTCTCTCTTCTCTGAGAATTTGAATATTTTCATGAGAATCATCTCTCTTTAGAAATTTAGCAAACACAGAGCCAAATCCGCTCCACTTTATAGGGTGCTATTTTATAGCCTGCCATATCTTCCATAATTTTGTATTTTCCTCACTCCGATTCTCATGCAGGAATTAGTTTAATGTCCTGTGGAGCTCACTCAATACAGCAAGCAATGACTCTGAAATCATTTCTAAATACTGTTTTATAATTAACAAAACTTCCTAAAATTTTAATCCAGAGAAAAATTGACAAATTATCAATGATTTTTCCTGAGCTCTCTTTGAAACTAAAGGAGCACAGAAGTAAATTCTGGGGTCAAGGGCCGGCCAGACCCTAGTTCAGCAGATCAAAGTGCCTGCAAGCAGGTGCAGGGTCAGGGGCTTGATCCCCAAGCCTGCTGTGCCAGCCACGCCCCTGGGGTACACTAAGACAGCAACTGAGACTGGGCGTGGTGGCACTCATCTGTAATCCCAGCCCCTGGGAGGCTGTAAACAGGAGGATCAGTACTAGTCCAATCTACGCAGTGAGACTCTGTAGACCCTGTCCTAAATGCAGTAATAATAATAACAATAATAATAATAATAATAATAGAAAGAAAAAGAAAAGTATAAAATATCTCTAAAAGACACAGCACTAGTATCTTAGAAGATGCTTTTGCTGTCTTGCATGGTGATGTTCTTGCTAGAACATCGCGATTAGAGGAAGGTGAAAGAATTTATTCCAGAAGGCCCCAATAACTCCACCAAAAGACTTCTAGATTTAATAACCAAATTCAGTGCTACAGCTGCATACAAAGTCAATGCTCAGGGCTTCCATTTAAAATTCCCCAGGTGACTCCGTGAAGCAGCCCCCCTTGGTATCTGACTTCACACATAACCAGCCACTTAAATTCTCAATTAATTATTAAATGAGAGTCAAGAATCTCATTACATAATGAATCAAGTAATCCAATCAGCTGATGAGGTTAGAGGTCACTCTTAGTCATGAGTGTCTTTTTCTCCTGATACCTTCTTGTCCTCAACTAAGGACCAAATCTCAGTGATAAACCGAGGCAAGGTCTATAAAACTGTTTATTATTAATTTTACTCAGGCTAACATTTTATTTTATGGAAAAAAAGTAAAACAATATTCATAGCAAATTAATAGGAGAATGACAATATTTAATAAATTTGAGAATGGATATCTTCAAAGTAGTTACTCAGAGTATAACATAGGGGCATAAACATTTCTCCAAAATATACTAGCACCAAGCTTCAGGCTGATGTTTGAGAAATTTCCTACACAATTTAAATTCAGAATGGGTTCACAGAGTTAGGCGCCTTAAAATAATAATTAGAACACAGATTTTTTTCTCAAGGACAAAAATTACTCACAAAATTTTTGAGGGAGAATTCAGGCATGGGGCTACATGCTTGCAATCTCAAGTCTGGGAGGCCAAAGGAGAAGGACTGTGAGACTGAGGTCAGCTTGGTCAACTTAGGCGACTTAGCAAGACTTTGTCTCAAAATTAAAAATGAAATAGGCCCATGGGTGTCCTTCGCTGCCAAAGCCCTGGGTTCAATCCCATTATCATAAGAAAAGAAAAATTTAGAAGTAGAATGTTCTTAAAGCACACGAGTTATTCACAGTAAAAAACGAGAACATTCAAATGCTTCTTGAAGAAATAACTTGAAAGAAGCAGGAATTCTATTATGCTCAAAAGAATCCATATTTTAGAAAAAAGATAATAGACTTCAAAGTTCACTTATCTTTCAGTTTCAAACAAGAAATAAAGTTTGTCATCTCCACGTCTGACTTTTCAAAAATCTGCTGTATTTATGAATATATTTGTAAAATAGACACTGTACAGATACTGTGTGTAGGAAATATATGAAGAGCCTTGAGTTAGTAATAAACCTCTTTTTTTCTGTATGTCAAATTTATTTACATTTTTAAAGGAAAAGTGGAGAAGCCAGGGCATTAAATGATGCACTTAATGTCCTCTGATGAACTCAATCAGTGAGACAGGGAGAAATAAAGTGAAGCATTACTAATTTGATGTCAGCATACCGAATCCCTCTACCTTACACGCTGACCTCTTTGTTCAGGAGTGCATCTGAATTTCCACAAATTCTGTCCAGATTCTTAGCAAGGGATCAGATATCTCTTAAGAGGAAAGTCCGTCTGCACATCTTTGAGTTCGCCACTGTTTGACATTTCCAAAACTAATGGTGGGATTTAGTCTTCTGACACTGGTGAATGGACATCTTAATCCCCAAAGGGGAAGAACATCCAATAAGCTGAGTAAACTTCTCAAGAAGGATTCATATTTATGGAAAGACCCTGTGGAGTGCTCCCCAGTCTGCCTCACAGAGCATCTGCTGTGTCCGCTATCAGATATGCTGCACCGAGCAGCAGCTGGCCTTTCCAAAAATGCCTGCTTTCCACCCGTGAATCATCTCACTGACCTCGGCAAGTACTTGGCAGCTCTGGGCTGACAGTCAAAATTGGAGTGCTCTGACACAGCAGGGTGATGGGTGCTGATTGGGAACGGGTTGTGCAGGGAAATCGAGCTGCATACTTTCAAAAGAATACTAGGCCCAAACTGGAATGTCTGCAGTAATTTTATGTTTCTGCTTTATTTATAGCAGAGGTACATTTAAAGATTATTGAAAAGCAAAAAGCTCAGTAATACTACTTACAAGATGAGCAAACATTTATAGCTGAAACACCCTATCATGGAAAATTTAGCTGACATCTGGTACCCAAAAGACTGGCGTGTGGTATTTATTCTATGACACAATACCAAAGCCAGCTTTACTAGCTAGCAATATCATAGAAGTATTCCTCGTAATATGCCAGGCAAGAAGTCGCAATACCACGAGAAGCTACCATTCCCCATACTGAAATTATTTACTCAGCATTCCCCAGTGCCGTGCCCTCCTCTAGGTGGGGAGGTGCCTAACCACATCCAGACAGCATCCTCCACTCCTCCAGAAATGCGATGTCACATTCATCCAGGGCTTGTGTCCTAACTCACCACTCGCTTGTTTCTAATACATTTCTCATTACCAGTTCTTGTTCTCATAGCTCTGTTCTCTGAGGTTGTCTTGCCTGAGAACAAGTTGGATTGCAACTAAGACCAAAAACAGGACTAGAGACTTCTGTACCAGCCCTTCAGAGCTTCCCAGAGCACCAGGGGCTGTGACATCACCAGTGCTCTCTAAGGTCAGTTTCATTCTCTGAATTCATGAATCTGCTTTCTCACACTGCAATGGCAACTCACTTCTTCAGGCAACTTTTGATCTTATGCTTCCCTTTCTGTCCCTCATATGCCATGTTTTCTGGGTGCCTGTGCCACTTTGACTTGGCATCCAGCATTGTTTTAGCCACTTTTCTCACTACTGAAACAAAATACCTGACACCTATAACTGATAGGATGAATGGTTCATTTTGGCTCACAGCCATAATTCCATGCCTATTTGGTCCATGGTAGAAACAGGCCAGATGGCAGAGGGGTGTGGAGAGAAGAAAGGTGCTCAAGCATGGCAGCCTAGAAACAATGAGAGGAAAGAAGGAGCTGGAGAGGGAGAGATACTCTTTGAGATCACATTCCCAGTGGCCCACCTGGTCCATCAGGCCCCACCTCCTGTCAACAGTCCACTGTTGTGCACAGTGCATACATGGGGGACAGTCCACAGCAAGACTAGCATTCTCCCATGGTCCTGTAATGGCTGACTGATTGCATCCACTTGAGAAGTTTCATTAGAAGTTTAACTAAATCAGCTCAGCAATTCCACCCTGGGGTATGGAAGATCCACGCAAGGGCCACCCATCATCTAGATGGTCTGGAGAGAAATGGGGAAGGAGGGCTCTGCTTCTGTTCTTTGGAGGAGCTACAGTCTTTGCCTTCTGCTTCTAGTGCAGACTTTTCGGCTTCTGTTGTAGGTTCTTCGGCTTTCCGTGGTAGACCCATGAGCCTCCTGATACAGACTCACAAGGGACACTGCAGTGAACTGCAGGCATTCGACTGGGACTTTAGGTCTCCAGTGTGCAAATGCCCTCTGCCACCTTCTTCCAACTCTGTGGGTGACCATTTCCTGTACATTTGGATATCTTGTGTTGTATGTTTTTCAAGTAAAACACTGATAGATGCAGTCCCAAAAGGACCCATGTCTGTCTCATTGTTCACAAATGTATTTAGTCTATATCATCTAAGAGTTATCAAAGTTCTAATAGTTCCAGCACTGTGGAAAAATGCAAGTCCAAAGTCTCCTCTGACACATATGGAAAACTCTTAGCTGTGAGCTCTGTAAAAATCAAAAAGAAAGCTAAATATCTCCTACATGCAATGGCACATGTCAAACATTCCCATTTCAAAAGAGAAGAAAAGAATTGAAGCTAATGGGACCAAAGCAAGACCAAAACCCACCACAACAAACATTAAATCCTGTAGTTGAATGTCCAGCACCTGGAGAAGTTGTGGTAAGACTTGAACTCTAAAGTGTTTGGACAGACCCAAACACTTGGCATTGCAAGTTGCATCTGATGGCCTTTCTCTTGATATGCTCCATTCACTAGCTCAGGCTTTTCTCAGAAGACATTCCACATTCCTGGCACCTCTAATTTCTGAGGGGCCTCATTGTACTTCTGAATTCACTCTCAGCTTCAGACACTGCCTGCTCAGAGCCTCATTACTGGTGTTCTAAGCCTTCTAACTTCTGGAAGAAAGCTCCATGACCCTAAATCCTTTCCAATTTGCATGCCAGCAAGAGCAGCACTACATGGATAATGCCAAGGTCTTCCCTGAGCTTGAGCTATAAACTGCCCTTCCCGGACCATATAATAGTATCCTCTGATTGCTTAGACAGTTGAACTCTGGGAAACATTTCCCTCTTTTTCTTAGAAAGAGAAGGTTCCTGGGGCTCTCTTCATTGAGAGATTTTTAGCTTCATACTTTTGGCTATCTTGACGTAAAATATTTTGGTTTTTTTACCAAAATTAAATCTTTATGTTTCTAATTATATAGATGTGACCCAAATATGTCCACCACTAGTGTTCTTTTCCCAAAAGAAACATAGTATAAATAAGCAGACTACATCTGCTCACTGATGTGTATGGACACCTTAGACGTCTCACTGGGTTTAGGTTCAGACCACTCACAGAAACAGATTTCTAGTATAAGGCACAGCAGGATGCCAAGCCATCTTAGTGTCTCAGCGTACCCATTGCACTTCTGATAATGGAGAACGAGTGGCAGTGTGACACTGTTAGCTAGGTTGCTCCAATCCTTAGATAGCATTGATAGCAATGTCCCCATCCTTGTTGGCCACCTTCCCACTATCAATGTTTGGCACACTGGCAGCTTTTGAATGAGCCACCTGTATGTCTTCATCCCCCTCATCGTCTTCACCACCAGAAGACTGCTTCTCTGCCTCCTTCAGCCATTTTTGAACAGTTCCACTTTGACAGGAATCTCTTTGAGTTCAATCTAATGCTTATCTTTTCAGCAACTATTCTCTACATGGCTCCACTTGTGCAGGTGCTTCCTTTCCAGTGAAACGTGTGTTTCATGTCTGCTTTTTCCTCCTGTAGATCTTTTTTTTTTTTCTCATGGTAGATGTTCCTAGATGCAGCCAGCAGTACCTATTACAGTCTGAACGTTGGGCTGCCTTGAAATTTCTTCTGGCAAGCTAATTAGTCTGCCAGCTTTAATCTCAGTGCCCTTCGAAGTCTCAGGACAGGGGCAAAATGTAGACAAGATTTTGCTATCATAGCATGATGCACATGGCCTGAAACTCAAGGGCCAATGAAGTTCTTGTTTCCAAATGCAACTTTCTGAATGTGGTCTTACTGTGTGCAGTTCCACCAGCACTCCAGTCTTCTGAGCTCTGAGCAAAATCTCTTATCAAGGTGAGGTTATAGCATTCTAGCACATCTCTGGCCAATGTCTCCAAACCATTCTAACTTCCTCCCCAAAACCATTCCAAAGGTTTCTATGCAACATGGTCGGCTGCATTTGTAGTAATTGCCTCATTTCCCTGGCGCCAAAATCTGTCTCATCATTTTCCTCATTCCTGGGCAAAGTACCTAAGGCCTAAAGTTAAATAAGGAGAGGTTTGTTCTGACTCAAGTTTGTTCCAAGACAGAGATAGGGTGGCAGAGAACAGTAAAGAAAAGGTCCTCGACTTATACCTGCTAAGAAACAAAGAGTGAGGAAGAAGGAGGCAGAGAGAGATGTGTCCTTCCCACCCAGGGGCCCCTCTTTCCTGACCCGGCTGCAGTGCTCTTCCGAACAACAACCCACTGACGAGCGTAGCGCCCCACGATCCACCACCTTCCAAAGGCCCAACTCTGAACATGTGAACCTCTTGGGCGACATTCTCAACTTAAACCATAACAACCTCAGAGGCCTACAACATGGTATGAGAGCACGTATCGTGTCCGCACAGGGAGCCGCGCTCCTTTCTCAGAGAGAAAGATCATGATCTTTTAAAATATAACAAACGGTCTTAATTTCACATGTGAACATGAACATCTGTGTAAGTAATTAAATGAGCAACTCTTTGATAGACAAACTTTAAAAGATAAATAATAAACCCCAGAGAGGAAAAACAATGTGTCAGAGACGACAGATGGCCAAATAATGCAGTGTGTATAAAAGTCTGGGTAAAACCCAATGTGCTAACCAAAGGAACAGAGAAGGAAAGGCCAAACAAAACACACAAGAGATTTTTATAAACAAAACAAGATGTGCATTTGTTTTGTCCAGAGAATCATTTCATCAAAATAGAGGGGAATCTAATTGGAGCATTTCTAAAATAGGTATCTGACTCCTTTGGGGAATAACTTTTGTAAAAATCAGACTTTTTCATGCTCAGTCTCATAGTGAACAATGTAAAACTACAGCATATTTACTGGTGCACCACTAAGTGTGGCCTGCTGCAGTCAGTGGCATGCGTGAGGCTTGCCTACCTGTGCAATTACCAAAGGAGATAAAGACACCCAAAGATAGAAGTGTGTCCTCTCATCTTTGTGGCCCCAGTGTGTGTGCACACACATGCAGATGTGCACACTGACTCCTTCTGTAGTCAGCAGGGGAGAAACACTCAGGGTCATTTGAGTTCACCTATTTTATGAGGTGGGGCAGGTTATGAGGAGCCGCATGTAAATTCTCAGATGACCCAGGAGTGCTCAGGCGAAGACTATTGTCTTAGGTGCAATTAGTGCTCTAGGTGTTGAAGGGACCATAGAACAGGGATCGCCTACCCAAAGCAATGGGCGACGTTCATGGCACACGCAGACAGGAGTGTAAACTGGTGAGACGCGCAGGGCAGAGAGGAGGACAGAGGCCCCCGGTGTTCAGAGGTAGCAGCTGACAGCTTCCTCTGAGCAGCGCTGTGATCCCTGGCAGCAGTGCAGTCTTCCCCTTCACAAGCACAGGTGAGTAACAAGTGCTGTCTCTCAAGGGACATTATGTGCTTCAAGCATGCTCCAAAAGGGGGGAGGTGAAAGAACGGTCACAGGGCGTTGAGCAAGGGAAGTGAAAAGGAAGGAAAAAGGAACTAAAATGTGTTCCGTACATGTACCAACTCCCCATGAAGATGTTCCAATAAACTAAAAAATAAAATAAATGTTATTTTAAAAAAGAGCTCATGCTATAAATTTACACTGAGCTGGGCTCAGATCTCAACCACTTAGACCCCATTTTGCCTCTAGGACTTAATCTCTCTAGGTCTTCTTTTCCTTAGCTGAGAAACACTGATATTCGCAAGTTCCACTTGGCAGAAAGCACTTCGCTGCAGCATTGGGCAGAGAGCACGCGCTCAGTCACTGTTACCTGAAGACGGAACGCAGCACCGGTGGTGTGCTGCGCTGATAGCTCTCCTGTGCTTCTCACGGTGCCTGCTTTCGTGCTCAATGGACCCGACTGCCCCAGCGTCTGGAAGACGGCGGGAAGGGCCCACAGCCCCACGGGCTCCTGGGAACCTCCAGGCTGCAGCCCGCTCCGCGCCACTGGAGCGCGAGCTAAAGTCAAGCCCCGTGCGGAGGCAAGCAGCTCTTGGCAGCTGCACGCTGCCGTGGCCAGGACCGCAGATGTCCCGCACGTGCTTCCTGAGCAGAACAGGCAGCGGCATCAGGACTCAGCAAATGGAGCTGTGTGTTATTCAAAAGCTTCTGCACAGCGAAGGACGCAGCTGAGACCAGGAAGGGACAGCCTACAAAATGGGGAAAAGTTGCCACCTATTCCTCGGGCAGAGGGAAATATCTACAATATGCCAAGAACTAAAATAAAAAACTAGGACCACCCTCAGAAAAAGACCCAATACAAAAATGGGCTACCAAAATGAATAGACACCACTCAGAAAAGAAACTACAAATGGCCAATAACGCACACACACACACACACACACACACACACACACACAGATGTTCAAGCTCACTGCCAGTAAGAAAATGCAAATTAAAGCAACACTGAGATCCACATTGCTACAGAAATAATGGATATCATCAAGATTTCTAACAATAAGAAAGGCTGGAGAGGGAGTAGGTTTAAAATAAAAGCAACCCTTCTACACTGTTGGTGGGAATGTAAAATAATATAATCAGTTTGAAGATTCCTCAAAAAAAAAAAAGTTGATTTGACCCAGGTATTCCTCTTCGAAGTATCTTCCTGAAAAAGTTTGAGACCTCCTATTACAGTGATAAAGGCTCGCTCGTATTCGTAGGAGCACAACTCAGGCTCACGCAGGGTTCGAAACGGTCTATATGGCCATCAGTAAAGTAATGGAGAAAGAAACTGTGGTGTTTATACAGAACAGAGACCTTAGACAGGGAGATATGTGAGTCACATGGCGCAAAGCGGATGTGCCTTGGGACTATCATATTAAGTGAGATGAATCAGATGCAGCTTAAATATCACATGATTCTTTTATATGAGAAACCTGAAGCAGAAAAAAAACTAAGACCACAATAAAAGATAGTGAATAGGAAACAAGGAAACATATTTTTATAAGTGGGCAGAAGACCAAGAGCTTGCAGGAGAAGGGAAGGAAGAAAGAAAGGGGAAGTAAAAGGGATGAAGCATGTTGTGCACGTATGCTAGCTCCTCACCATGAATGTGATCGTTATCTACAGCAAACGCACTAACAAAAAATAAATTAAGGAAAGTCCCATATGCTAAGAGCCTCGGGTCCAGCCCGTGCCAGCACTGGAAGTGGCAAAACCTGTAAGAGTTGGGCCAAGCAGGAGATCTAAAGTGTGCCCTTGAATGTGATGTTGTCACCCCACCTCTTCCTCTCTTTCTCCTTGCTCCCCTCTGCCGTGAGGTGAGGACAGTTTGCGGCCACATGCTCCTGTTATGTTGCTCTGCCGTGCCCCAGGCCTGGAAGCAGTGGGACCACTTACCATGGACTGAAACCTTTGGAACCATGAGTCAAAATAAGGAATCAGTTTTCTTCCTTTAAGTTGATTTTCCCAGGTATTTTATCACCAACAGGAAACTAACAAACATAGTTACACAAGCACTGTCTCCCTGTCTGCAGTGCTTGGTGTGTGACCAGCCACTTGGGAGACACGCAAAACAGAATGCACACACTGGCAGGGCTGTGCCTGGCTCCATTTTCCACAGCTACTGCACAGCCCTGAGCATCATGGAGGTGGCACCAGGGCAAGGGGGAGCTGGGTGGGCGCCAGGCAGCTCTGTCTCACTGAGGGAAAACCAGCTAAACAGGAGTAAGGTGTCCTGAGAAGCCAGGAAATAAGATGCCATGCTAGGTGCTCTTTGTGCAAACTGACTGGGAGGACCACAGCACCCCTGGCTTAGAGTCTCCACGCAGTGCCCCAAGAGGTAGAGCCACTGCCACTTCAGAGATAGTGTGAGCTCTTCATGGCCAAAGCATGTGGAAACCTGTGTCTACCTTACACGAGAAACACAAAGGCAGAGCAAGGTCCTGGTGTCCTGCACAGGCCTCTTTTGGCCATATTTTGGTTCTGTCCTTCATGTTGCCCAAGAACTAAGGGGTGATGTCATTAAGAAACCAGGATGCATGTGATGGAGCCGCTGCAGGTGACATAGCTGAGGGCAAAGGAGAAAAATCAAAACGATGTTATCACTTCTGAGCTAAAAGAAAGCTTGATGCAAAGAGGGGTTCCCAAAATGTAATGGCCAAAAATGTAAGGAAGGAAGCGGAGACTGACAGGAGGAGGATGGTGAAGAGGTGAGGGTGACAGCAACAACTCTGTTGTTGCCAGCACAGGGTTTTGTTCTTGTCTGTGAAGCATTTAACCCTGTAGACATAGCTCATTCCATTTGTTTATTTCTTTGTTTATGTGTTTATTTATGTGTGTTTGCTTGCTAATTTATTTATTTAGTTAGTTATTTGGAGACAGGTTTTTTTCTAAAACAGAAACAAGGATACAGAATTTCAAAACAAGACGATAGGAAATTAGCAGTGGCTATTACATTCCTTATTGTGATCTTCAACGCAGCTGCCCAGATTACCTGTTCAAGGATGTAGAATTGATGTAATGACTCAAGCAATAACTGTTCCTTTCAATGAACTAATAGAAATTGCTACTGCAACATTCCTGTCCTTCTTTTCTCCTTTCCCCACCGCAGTTGGTCCTCCCTTTTCAGCACTTTCTTTCCCTTTCACAATGTCCGCTTTTTGTGTGTATCACAGAGACAGGGTTTTGCCATGTTCCCCAAAACGGAAACTCTCTCCTGCCCGCCTCCCAAGGACACGCAGCTGGACGGGCAGCACTGCACCCACCTCGGCTCACTCCTTATGAAGAAAGCAACTGAAATGTCAGGGTGTGTGAGATTTGGTTTACAACTGGACAATGTCTGTTTTTGTTTAGCTTGCACACTGCCGAATGTGTCTTTAGATAAGCCTTTCTTCTAGTGGTATTTTCAACAACCATTAAGCTTTGCCCAGTGCAGTATGGGGGCTGTAAATTGGCATGAAAATTAGACCAGACTCTTGCTGATGAAGAGCACAAAGCAAGTGTACATGTGCACAGTAGAGTCTTCAACTTCCATTGTCCCGGATGCAACTTATGCAACTAAATACTTGTAGTTCTGGTAACTGAAAACACTTTGAGCTTGCACAAGAAAAGATGCAGCTGTGCTATTGATGTCCTCAGGGTTTCTAAGTAAATACAGGTTTCATTAGAAGAAAAAAAGAAGAGTTTGCCTTAGAGATTATAGGCTGAATTCATGGAACAAGCTAATGAAAATAGTATTATCCAGAGAGAAGTGGAGAGAGAGAAGAGGAAGTAGACTCAGTCAGACTATAGACAAGGGGATTCATACCGGAACCACTACGGAGGGGGGCAGGGTCCACAAACCTGGCCTTCTCCTCAGACCTAGTGAGAAGTAGGGTGACAGCAAAGCTGCAAGAGGAAGTGCATGACTGAAGGCAGTTTCCCGGTTCTGATGTATCCTACTTCTAGCCTAGCCTGCCCTAGGACTGAGACAAGTATGTAGGTCTCAGTGGCTTTCTAAAGAAAGAAATTTCTTTTCCTTTCTTTTTCTACTGATGTTAGCTTTTAGGCAGGAGCCCAGAAAACTAGAATGAATAAAAGAGATCAACAAGAGGAAAATCAACAGTCCGCTGTGTACCATGGACACCACATGGAAGGAAATTCAGTGGTGAAAAACTCAAAGGGCTGGTTAGAATGGGGCATACGCTGCGTCTCAGCAGAAGGCAGCGCATTCACTGGGAAGCAACCAGACTACAGAATAGTAATTCAACCTCCCAACAGCTGTAAAATGTGGGAACATAAATGGGAGTGGGGGGGGGGGACAGGCAAGCAATGAGGCAGCCTTATTTATGTTCATGCAGGTCCTCTCTGCACCTTCTTTCTGTCTTTCTTTCTTCCTTTCTTCCTTTTTTTTTGTATTTTAGGACAGGGTGTACAAGGTGTATGGGGTCTCATTGTGTAGATCAGACTTGTAGTGATCCTCCTGTTTACAGCCTCCCAAATGCTGGGATTATAGACGAGTGCCACCATGCCCAGTCTCAATTGCCATCTCAGTGCAACCCGGGGGCGGGGCCAGCACAGCAGGCCAGGGATCAAACTAATGGCCCCTGCATCTGCCTAAGCAGGTGCTCTAATCCGCTGAGCTATTTGGCCTGCCCTCTGCCTCTACTTTCTGTCTTTCTGTGGCCACAAAGCTTCTTGGGAAGCTGATGGTTCTCATTTTTCAGAAATTCTGGTTTTCATCACATCAGAGAAGCTTAGGAAGATTTTTTCTACATCTGTAGATTATTTGACCCAAATAACCTTTGTGCCAAAGGAGCACAGGTTGAAATGTCCCACTTTGGTCTCTTACAACTTCCTACAACAGAAAACCATGTTAATTGCCTGCCTCAATGAAGCAGTGGTATTGGAGCTGTAATTTTTTAATAGGTTATCTATTTCCTTTGCTAACAAGGGCACATAAAACATAGCCCACACATGCCAGCTTTGCAAGATCCTGCAGACTGAGAGTCCTGTGTGTTACAGACATTTTATTTAAGTTAGCTCTATGACATCCAGAGCCCAACAATTGCCATGGAAGAACAAACATGAAAAATAGGATTTTTTTTTTCCAACAGTAAGAATCACTGAGCAAGAGCAATTTTCATGTTGCAGGGTGCTCACACTTCCCTGAGACTGTAGACAGGACTTTTCTGTGATACCACCAGGACATCTCTGGTTCTGAAAGTCTGCTGTCATTTGGCAAATACGTCTCTACAAAGACTAAAAATATAAACATTCATAAGCCATATTAATAAGTTAGTATCCTGTTTCATTTTGTTAATTCAGTGTCAAAGCAGTCCACACATCACCTGTGTCTTAGTTACTCTTCTCTCGTTGCTGGGACAAATACCCGACACTCAAAATGAAG
>NDGM011223445.1:1172-11596 GCA_002564305.1 Octomys mimax
CTCCTCCTCCTCCTCCTCCTCCTCCTTCTCCTCCTCCTCCTCTTCCTCCTCCTCCTCCTCCTCTTCCTCTTTCTCCTTCTCCTTCTTAAAATTTTTCTTGGTAGGACTGAGGATTGAACTAAGGGTCTTGGCACTGAGCTATATCCCCAGATCTTTTTTTAATTCTTTAAGACAGAGCTTTTGACTAACTCACTAAATTGCCCAGACTTGACTAAAATGTGCACTCCTCCTATCCTAGCCTACCAGAGTACTGAGATTACAGTCATGCACCATTCTAGCTCCCACTTGCCCTTCTGAAGTATAAAATAATGATGAAATGACTAAATAGATTAGACTTTGTCAGTTGATTAAAGGGATAAATACTAAGGTTAAACAGCCTGAAGAGATGTTTATGAATCAATGAATAAGGAATAAACAATACAAAATTCTAAATCTCAACCATGTGAAAATGGTAGACTTAAGGTAGTGGGTTTTGTTGTTGTTGTTGTTTTAAATAGAGTCTGACTTTGCTGTCCAGGCTAGCCTCAAACTCCTAGCCTCAAGTAACATGCCTGCGTCAGCCTCTGAAGTAGCTGGAATTGAAAGTGTCTCCCAGCACTGCAAGGTATGTCCTGCCAAAAGCGCATTGTTCTTGGTAGCTCTCAACAAGGGAAGTAAGGTAGGCATGACATCTGTTGATCTCGGTAGGATAAAATCTATCGAACTTTTTGCCATGGATGACATTGACTAGGGATGAATCACTGTCCCAGTTTAGGGCCAGAATTTTCCCTACCTATGCCTGACTTTTTGCTCTGTGTTGGCCCATAGCACTGCCAGCTGATAGGACATCCAGATCATGTGGAGCCGTCAGTCTTCCTGTCTGCAAGAACTGTACTTAGATCACTAAAACAGAGACCCTTTGTTTTGCACTACAGAGATTTCAACAATTGTATCTAGGTTGCTTTTTTTTTTTTCCTTTTCTATTTACTATTTTCTAATTCTGTGACAAATTGGTAGGGTGAATCTCCTCCAGTGTGCTAATAATTTCTGCAAAGTTTCTGGGAATTCCCTCCACATCTGAGGGAATACCTCTACTCCTCTTGAAAGATCTTGTGTCTTCTGCATCCAGGAGAGGAAAAAGAAGCTGCTTATAGATTGAGTGCTACCTGGAAGGTTTGTATTATCTGCAAGTCATTTTATGATTATTTTCTGTCCTAGTCATAAGAAGATTCTTTGACTAGCAGAAGGAGTAAAGATTGGGCTCTTGCTGTTTGCAAGAGTTGAACGGTCTAATTATTTCAGGTCTATCCCAGTAGGCATTTGTTATATTTGTGGCGACTTACCATCTCTTGAAAACATGTCCCATAGGAAGGGAACTTCCTGAGAGACCTGGCTTCTTGGGATAAAACTAGAACTCTCTATTCCAGGCATTTCTGCAAACAGGGTGCAAGTGTGTGACCTAGTTTCTGTAATCAGATGCAGCCACATGACACTGCGATGCAGAAGAAAAAATCACGAGAAAGCAGGTGTCATGCAGAGTCTGTTTTCTGGTGAAGCTGTGGGGCTCAGGAAAAGCACCAAATGAGCAGCAAACCCGGGGTTAGTCACCCCATGGGGTTCTCAGCGCAGACGCAGTGCCATGGTAGGGGTGCTCTAGTCCAACAGCCCAGCCACAGCGTTAGGTCAGGACTTCTTACCGAGTAACCTCACAGCACAATTTTCTATCCTTTGCAGACAGCTGATGCACTGATACCTTTGAGCACATTCTTTATGCATTTTTTTTTTTCTTTTTTAAACCAGCAAGTAGGGATTCTATTGTCCACAACTAAGCATCTTGAATAACATACATATTTTCATGATTTCATAAGAGGTTAAAGGATTTAGGAATTATTTATTTTTCTTGTTCACCATACTTCATTTGTATGTTGATATAAATGAGATATGATAGGATATAATAACATATCCTAAATTCTACTGGCTCCTTTGCCCCTGACATTAACTGCAAAGTTTCTCCCAGAATCTCCAGCTTGCCTCATAGGTGCTCATAAAATGAGAAGTCCTCATGTTCCTCTCTTTTGCTTCTCACACTGTTCTCAGGAGCCTGGGGTATCCCCGGGAGGTGTTGGCTCTGTACTGAGGTCAGTTCCAAGTGTGGTAAGACTAATACCCAGGTCAAATACATGCTACCTCCCGGAGTTTTGAGGTAGTATCATCCCTGTGCCCCTTGCAGCATAGCCTGGGCCCACTTGCCTTATAGGCTGCCCCCCTCCCACCCCTTCCTCCCCACCCCAGAGTGCTTCCTTTGGTGAATGCTTAACATGCTTCTCTCTCTAGGGGTCAGACATGAGGTTGAGCTGAGGAGTCAAATAGGGTGCTTCCCCTCTTTTTATTTCTTGATTTTTTTTTTTTTTCAAATAGACAAGCTCTTCTTCTCTCTCCACTAATGCAACTAGGCATCACCAGCTGTATCATTTTATTGTTCACATGCTGTTGTCTTTCCTCAGAATGGGGACAACTTAGAATCAAGTTGGTGGACTTCTGAAGCATTCTTTTTTTAACACTTCACAGTTGTAGTTGCCATAATACTATTTTTCTAAGAAGAAAATTATGGCCTACAAATCGTTGGTTTGCCATGTGAATTTTATGCTGACACAGACTGTCTTTGTCGGAATGCTTTTTAACAGACACCTTCCTCCCTTACACCCTGGGATAGTGTTTGCCCATTAACAGAGTTCAGGCAACTTCGTTAGCAAGTAGAGCCAGAATGTCAGCCTAAGCGCCAAGTCTCAGGAAAATGAAACAATTAGGAAATTTCTCCACGGTATCTCTGCCAGTTTTCCCTGGACACTTGTACCCATGTTTATTATAATGACTTTAGTCGGGACATTTTATACACCCTAACTCAGAAGTTCGAGATTTTGGAAATCAACAGAGGATTCAATGTATTATAGTCTAGCTTTGCAGAAATTTTTGGGTGGAGTTTTTCTATGAGTAAATGGAGCAGTAAAAATCCCTTCTTAGCACTACTTTCCACCCTGCTTTGCCATTTGGCATTTGTCCACACATAGTTATTTTAACAATTCCAGTTTATGGTTCATAAAAGATCATAAAGCAATATTATGCCCACAGTTTCAGCTTTGCAAATAGCATTCAAACATCTCTCCTCTGGAAAATACTAAAGAAAAGGCCTTGAAATTTTAAAAGGATAAGCTTTTCATAGCTTCCTGGATCTGTGTCATGATTCCTTTGGGAAACACAGCTTGTTCCTGTGCAGTCAACTCCTATAGCTTTTTCAGAATTTACCCAAGGACAAAGAGAGGTATAACTGGCGAATGCGACAGTGATATCTAGTAATGTTCTGAGGGATTCCACAAGCAGCCAAAGTGGCCCAGCGTGTTTGTAGGGAAGAGACATGTCTAGGGAGGCACAAGTATTTTATGTTTGATTTTGAGCCAAAGATACAGTCTGTGGAGATTTGATGATTGAGCAAACACTCATCCCATCTCTAGCTGAAAGAAAACTTACCTTGAAGGTGTAGTTATTATTATCCTTAATGAGCTACATGCAAAAGGGCAGCAGGAGATTCGGAAGAGAAATGGGACTTAAGGTGTGAGTGGGGTATTTGGCTATGAGGGAGACAGGTATCCCTTCATCAGGGCCTGCTGTCATCCTTGTAATGCCGTGTCAGTCCCCTCTTATGCTTTCTGATAATTAATTTTACAAAGCATTCAGAGAGACGTATCTGGGTACTAATTTAATCTTCCTGTGCATGAGCTAAGGAACCCATTTTAATGTAGAGAAAATGGATCACTGTAGCATTGCTTCTATTGATAATGGAGAGTAAAAGAAAGTGACAGGGAAAAAGATATCAAAGCCATCAAATTATCTCTGCAGGGTATAAAAAGCCTCCTTCTACATACAGAATCAACCTGAAAGTGCATTAGTTAGAAAGCTCGAGTACTTTGTGATTTTGGTTAATATGCATAAAATACAACTTGAGTCTAGGCACGTGGAAGAATTTCCCCCTATCATATGCTTTCCTTTTCATTTTTCTTCAGCAAAATCTAAGGACAGAATACAAAATGCATAGAAAGACCAAAACTTTCTTGAGTTCTTCTGACCTTAAAAAGGAGAATGAGCCATTTGCTCCAACACCAGCCCAGATATTTATTTCTCATGTCCTTGAATGAGAACCCCGGGCCAGGCTCCCCTCCAGGTGGTAAGAGGATCTCCAAGTCACATGATGGGAAGGGGAGGGTGAACCTGCTGTTCTCCAACTCCCGCTCTGCATCTCATGTTTCAGGAAGGCTTTATTTACTGTGATTCTGCACAAAGTTCCCCGTCCCTGTCCCTTAGGTCCATTACTGTTTGGAGCAGAGCCCTGAGACCCTCTTGAGATGCCTGTAAGGACCAGCAAGTCCGGCTCAGTCTCTCATTGTGCAGTGACCCTTTGGATCACTGGATGGCTCATGCTATTGGCTAGGATCTGAGGTCAAGGTCATCTGTGTAATTCCTGGGAGGAAATGCAGAGTGGGTATCCCTAACCTGGATCAGGTGCCTCAGATCATAACTCCTTACTGTTTTTGTTTCTGGGGTACTAGAGACTAAGCCCAGGGAGCACTGAGCTATGCTTCTGGCCCTTTTTATTTTGATACAGGGTCTCACAAAGTTGCCCAAGCTGGGCTTGAATTGGTGATTCTCCTGTTTCTGCCTCCTCAGTAATTGGCATTATAACTGTGCCCCACCGTGTGCTGCAGAACCATAGCATTTCAGAACAGGAAATGTGTGCTGTGGCTCTTGAGCAGACCAGGCGAGTGAGGCAGGGTGTAGCAATGCACACCAACACCTCCACCTGGAAAATATGAAGGTGCCTGGTCGGAGAGCACAGTTCAGTTGAGCTACCTGCACAAAATGAGCTCTGAGCCACGGGTGGGAGTATCAGACCAGTCAGAACTGGAGGCGTAGCTCAAGAGGAGAGCACGTACTTCGCCCTGCAAATGCCCCACTCTCCAGCAATGTGAAGCAAACAAATTCAAGAAAAACAACAAGAGACAGCAACACGTAATAGCCCAGGTTCCTCCATAGAAGTTGCAAAAATGACAATGGCCACCCTGCCATCCATCAGAGGGGGCAGGAAGTCCTCCGTTCAACCTTCAACTCCCATTATGGTGAGTACAAAATCAGAAAGGAACTGAAATGAAGGAAATTCTGTGGCTTCCTTGGTGAAGTGAACCAATTTTGCCAGAGAGAAGTGAGCAGCCAGCATCAAGTAGAAACAATACTCGTATCCACCCCTGAATCATTGCATAATTAGCTTCTGACATGCAGAAAGTCCCAGAGAAGTACAGCAGCAGAGGAAGCGAGTGAGCCAACTGTGCTGGCTCCGTGCCCGCGGAACACCCTGCTTCAAGGATAAGATTGCACCTTCTGTGCCAACAGTTCAGGCAGAGGAACCTAGACAGATAATGCTTGGAATGCAGCAGAAGAACAAGCTGGGGAATCCAGGCCTTTTAAAAATGGTCGCTTTTCTCCGTTTGTTTGCTTGGTTGCTATAGCCGAGGTAATGAGAAGAGGGAATAAGTAGCCCACCCTCTTGTTGTAATTATCATCTGTTTGGATGACGCAGAAGGATGTCATCTAGGTAAAAGAGGGTGTGGAGCCCTGCTACCTCACACTTCCCACCTGGCTAAATGAAAAGCCAAGGGCTACTATAAAAAGAAATTGGTGTCCAGCTCTTGGGGCAGGGAAGTATTTGCATGCCGACAATGTCACACTCTAAATTTTAACTTTGCTCCATTTCCTGCTTGCTCATAAAGTGATTCACCTGACTTTTAATAGCATAAGCCTCTTTAGAATGCAAGAGCAAGCAAGCTCACTTGGGGGAACTGTACATCATGGTATGTTTCGGAGGAAAGAGGAGTCAGGGTGAAGATCACTGACAGAAGTTAGCTGGCTGGGGGGACAGGATAGCGGGTGGCAGATGGCGACACCTTCTGAACTGGTAGGGGAGGTGGAGGGCCAGAGGAGGGAGGGCAAGGAGAGTGCACGGTCAGTGTGAGGCCCAAAAGCTGTTCTTCACATTTAATCCTTTTCATTGTCTACTCCTAGAAATAGAATGGCCTACAGCTGGGGAAATCTCCTAACAGTAAAAGATACTACAAAATCTAAAAATAAAAACCAAAACTAAAAACCCCTAAGGAGTAAAAAGAGACATGAAAGACCCTCCTATCCCAGTTTCTGGGTTATAATCAAGAAATCAGGGCTGGGAGATAGCTCAGCGGCACAAGTGTCTTCCTGGCAAGTGCAAGGTCCCGAGTTTGATCCCCAGTACTGCAAAAAACAAAGCAAAACAAACAAACCAGAAATCAACGTGTGGCTTAATTGCATTAATTTAATGCATTTATTAAATTAATTTTCATTAATTTAATGAAAAAAACCCTGAAGATTGGACATGAGTGTGACAACCAGACTAATATAGTGATTTGACAAAGGAGACCAAAGACCAGGAGTTTCAGGAGCTGACAGTAACGGCAGGAGGACACTTGATCTGATGAGATAGCTACAAGGAGCTTACCGTGTTTTATGCTTACTGCTTTAATCATTTTACACATAGCAACTCATTTAATCCTCAGAAAATACTATGAGGCATTTACCATGTTGGCGCTTGTTTTGCAAGTGAGAGAACTGCAGGCACAAGGTGGTACTTACAGCAGACACAGAGGTCCTCTCTCCTCCAGAGGACTTTCTGCTCAGCTGCCTCTGCTCCGCCATCTGTCAGCTTCTTGGGGGTTTCCCTCTGTTTGGCCTGGGGTCTTCCCAGTGTAGCCTGTGTTGGGACAGAGGCAGGCTGAAGAGGCCCGGTATGTCAGCTCTAGACAGGACAATTCCAGTAATAAGAGTCCCAGCAGAGCTCCCCGGCTGCTTAGCTGGAGCGCTGATCAGCCTGCGTTGCATTTTATTTTCTGCCTCAGTTGGGTGATCATTGTCCCATGTACCCAGGACTTCCTCAAATTTGGCCCTGAATTTTTTCTACCCTGGAAACCATTAGGCAAATCAAGGCAATTGGCTGCTTCAACCCTATCCTGCCTCCCAAATAAAATGTCCTGAACCCCAGTCTTGCACAGTTTGGTGGTCTGACTTTTTGCTTCTTGAGAACTGCACCCTCCCCAGCCCATCATGGGGTCTGACCGTGTCGCTGATGACAGGTATTCTGTAAGAGACTGTGTGTTCTGAAGCCTCACTCTCCCTTTATGGTGGTGCTGTGGGAACTAGCAAGGGTATCCAACTGAGGTCTGGAGAGGTCCTCCAGACTGCATACAACCCAGGGAAAATGTTCTCAGCATGGGTAAGCCTGACTCACATTTGTTCCATGAGCCAGGCGATGCGTTAAGCGCTTTGCCTATGAGGGAGGGGCCGTCAGTATCCTTACTTTATAAGTGAGAGAGCTGAGGGTCATGGAGTTTGCTTGCCCAGGGGAGATCTCAGTATTTTAATGTAGACATTCCACCTCTGTTCTGTCCATTAGAGCACAGAGACAGACGAAGAGCTAGCATCTGATTATAAATTAGAAAGCATTGTCTTTTTGGAGTATAGTTGTAGAGATAGTTCAGGGTGGGTCAATAAAGATGGAAAAAGCACCAGGCAAAGTGGAAGGAGGCTACAACTACAGTTAAAGTTTTCAAAAAAGCCAATAGAGTTCAAAAGTAGGGACGTTATTCAATTCTGGGTCTTTTGCAGCAAAGCAAACCTCTATCTCTTTCCATCTTCTCAAATCTTCTGTAAAGTGTGGCTCAGAAAGGCCTCAGAGTGTGCAGTATAAACCACAAAGAGGCTGCTTGAGGAGAAAACAGGAATTAGTAGAGGCCAAAAAGAAAAGAAAGAAAAGAAAAACTCAATGAGTGTTGCCCTGTGATAGCCCTTTGCGAATTCCCCTCACTCCCACCTGCCTCCAAGCCTGGAGGAATTTGAAGAAAGATTTAGGAGCTGGTAGAACTTTCACAGGCAGGAAAAAGTAGATTTGAGCCAAACTGCTCTCCATTTGAAGGGCTAGGGAGATTCCAATGACGACTGGGTCACACAGGCGTGACAAGTTAACTAGGACAAATAAACAATAATAACAGCAGCTTTCTCCAGGAAAGGAATATAGGAAAGCAGGAAGTTTGTATTTGCTTTTCTGTGGGTGGTTTTTTCCTTAGGTTTTTGACATTTCAACAACAAATGCGTATTATCTTTATAATCTAGGAAAGAACAATAAATTATCAAAGCAATCAATTTTTATTTCTCCTACGCTCATGGTTATATAGACTCTTTTGTCTCCTGAGCGTGCTCAGTCCCTAAGAAGGGACAGATACATCAAATACACAAGAAGACCATCCCATGGACTCGTGTCTGAGTATCTCACAGAGTTATAGGAGATGATGGTGTGTGTACTGGGAGGGGGCTTGCTAAGTTAGTGGAAGAGCACCCAGCCTGCTTTGGGTCAGTGTAATGGATTTAGAAAGAAGACCCGGTGGCAACATTTGAGCTTCAATCATGCCAATTGATTAGGCCAAGGTTCACTTCTCTCTTGATTCTTGACTTGTTTACTTTTGAGTATGTAAGCAATTTTCTCCTTTTAGTTTTCTTCTTCTCAAAGTAACTGATATTATTTGTAAATAGATAGTGCTCACAGAGAATATTGTGATATTGGGGTTAAAGATTCTACATAAAATAAAGTAATGATTATGACATGTTCAATTTTACCGATCAAGCAAATAATATTCAGACCAAAAATAGAAGCAAAAGATTATGGACAAGTTTTCTTGCATCGTTCAAATAACACAAGTCCTAGTGCTGTACTTAATGAAAAGATTAACTTTAAATGTGATGCTTTTGAGACTCATCAGAAATATTTAATAAGAAAATGAAGATATTTTATTCTTTTTGAATAACCCAAATCCTTTAGGTGCAGAGAGATGAGAGATATGTAATTTCATATCTGGGAGCTATCATTTTTAGCTTGCTAATTTCCATATGTGGGCAGGGAGTGGTTAAAAATGAATATTCTTTATGTTTTTAGAAAAATGAACAGACTCCCAAGGAAGGCATGCAAAGTTGAAAGTGAAAGTGAAACTTAGGGTGAGAAAGGGGATCGTGTTAGCTGTTAGCCGCTTTTCTTGACTGAAGCATACAAAGGCGCAGCGTGTCCTGGCCCCCGGCATCTCGTGTGAACCTGGCCGCCACGTGTTGCTTTTCTTCCGCTGAGACTCACTGATTGCTGAGGAACTGCTTCTGCTTCTGCCTCTGGGCCACTGGCAAGATTTACTCCTGGGATTCGACTCGTGAATAAACGTATTTAAATCTTACAGCGATTTTATGATTTCTTTTTTTTTGCTAGGAAGGACTTGAAAATCATGAGAATGTAAACATTATTAGTGGTTGTAAATTTTAGAACTCCAAGAGCTCACAGCAGCACAGAGCCTGCCTGGCAAGCACGAGGCCCTGAATTCAATTCCCAATACAAAAAAAAAAAAAAAAAAAGAGCTGACAACTATCCTAATCAGATGCATATGGCATCCATTTACTACAATAATAGCACTAAAGTATTTCTTTTTTAAATTAATGGGTGAGCTGTAATTAAAGGAAAAAGTCAGTGTCTAAGGTAATATGCTATTTTCAGATTTTTGTTTTTGCATGATCATTAAAAAACCTGTTTCTCTGACTTAAATTCAAGTTTAAAAAACTCGCTATGAAAGACTTGACGGCAATCAGTGGAAAATTTGTATTAGTCAATAGCAGAGGTCTCAGGTTACTTTTGTTCAGTGAAATAATCTTAGGTATAAAGGAAAATATTCTTTATTTACTTTTTAGTATTGTGTGTTGGAGGGAAAACTTTTTTTTTTTTTTTTTTTTTTTTTNTTTTGGCAGAACCGGGAATTGAACTTAGACCCTTGCACTTGCTAGGGAAGTACTTATTCCACTGAGCCATCTCCCTGGCCAGGAAAACTTATACAAGGATGTCTTTAATTTGCTTTAAAAACTTCATTATATCTTGTAATATGAGGAACTACTTTGACAATAACAATATGCAATATAATAATCAGTTAATTTCCTATCATTTTGTTTTGAAATTCTGTATTGCTTTTGTTTCTTCTCTCTCTTTAAAATAGAAAAAAGACATTTTATGGCCAAAAATGCCTCCTTCATTATAAAAGAATAGTGACTAGTCATATATGGTGGTAAATGCCTGTAATCTCAGCACTTGGGAGGCTGAAGCAGGAAGGTTGCCATGAGTTTGAGGCCAGCCTGAGCTACATGGTGAGTTCAAGAACAGCCTCTACATAGCAAGACCCTGTCTTTTTTTTTTTTAGATTCAAAGTTTTTTTCTCATAATTTTATTGATCAACAAATAGCAATGAGACAGTTTCAAATCAAATTGGTAGGATAGTTTCAATAATTAACACATT
>NDGM011223447.1:1811-12604 GCA_002564305.1 Octomys mimax
TATATATATATATATATATATATATATATATATATGAATATGACTGGGAATGCGGTGGATTTAGACTATTATCATCCTTAGGGTAGACTGTACATCACAGACAATTCCATGTTGAGACTTCGTGAACTAGAGGATGACGTTTACCCAACGCAGGTGGATGCCTGTGAGACTGAAGACATAAAATTTAATGATGACTTTTTAAAGTATGATAAATGCTGAAGAAATGCAGTCAACAGCTTTATGTGTGACCTGGAAAGGCAGAGCCTACACATTTTCGTAGAATATGCAATCTCTTTGTAAAGTGAAATGCACAATGTTCATCAAGCCACGTGAACCACATAAGGTGCACCATAGGAGCCTGTGTCGGCAGGAGTCAGATAATGCACATAGGAAAAATAATCTAGTTTATGCTTTAAAGACGTTGTATTTGTACCTTAAAGGTATTTCTTTCCAGTAAGTCAAGTGAGGCCACCAAGTTGAATTAACACCAGTAATGCTCAAAGTTTTTTGGTCCCATGCCAAAAAAAAAAAAAAAAAAAATTGTGAGGCCTTCAAAGAGCCGTGTACTAGTTAATTCTAAAATTGCAATGAACACATTCTATATTAATATAAAAAAAATTGTAATTATTTTTTGAATGAAAAAGTCAGCAAGAATGATATTACATTGTACATTTTTACACATCTCTTTGATGTATGCCACTAGGAAAAAATGGATGATTATGTTTGCTAGTGCATTCAGGCTATCGCAGTGCTATTTTCTTTGAAGTTTGTGAAGAAATTCTCACTTCACAGACATATGTATTTGGAAAAAAAAGTATGTATTTTTAGTCTTTTAGATAACTATGAATATTCTCTTTGATATTGTACCAAAGCTCAACAAGCCACAGTTTTTTAGAGATTGGTTGCAATGTGAAATCTGAAAGCATATTAATTAACTTTGCATATTCTCTCAAAGCCCACTGGTTATCTTGTAACATAATGAACTCATTTGGAAATTACTTCTTCACCAAATTCTACAGGTTTTCCTAATTTTACTATGCTTCATTGTATAATACAAAAGAATGCACTGAAAAGCGAGTCACCAGGGGTCTCAGCAGAAAAGTCTTTAGCGCTTAACAAGGGATGCAGGTTTTTAAACTTGGAATTTTGGCTGAAAAATAGAATTTTATCATTGGCAGCAAGTACTTTTAGTTTTACTTCTTTGAGATGACAGGAGTACATCATTAATTTTGGATAAAATAACCCATATTATTCTGTTATACATTCCCTCAAGTAAAATAACATTCCATGGAAGAAAGCAACAAGTATAGCGCACAAGTCAGTTGTACACATGGCTCCCTCAGTGAAACCTTCATATTTATATTGTAACAGAAGTGATTCATGTGTACTTCTCATTTTGTCAATCATGATAGCAAGAAGACATGTTCTAAAGGGTCAAAGCCTAATAAAATTAATAATTCTTAATGTTTAATCAAGGACACTCAAGTGAAATAGGCTCCTTTTAATCTGAGTTTATTGTGTGAAGAAACTGCTAAGACACTAGTGGTTTTACCTTCCAGTTATACCGTCAGCATGGTGACAAATGCAAATCATCTCTTAGTATCATTATGGAAATAGTTTTACCATGCTGACCCTCTGAGAGGGTCATGGGGATTGCAAGGATTGTGGGTCACATCTTGATGCTGCTTATGTTGTTAGACTGCTCTTGAATATATGCACCAACCAAGAAATGCACAGTATCATGAGCTTGGGATGGGAAATTCAACGCAGAGTATTTTGTAAGAGTTGAAATATCTACTCCTCTAAAAACCATGACCCTTCTTTAACTGAAATGCCTTTCTTTGTACACAAGGATGATTTTTTAAAAATAATTTTATTGAGAAACGAATAGCAATGAGACAGTTTCAAAACCGATTACCTGCACAGTTTCAATAGCTAATACATTGCATGTTGTTGTTTTAGTGGTTATTGATTGTACAAGACACAGACATGATATCCTGTCCACAAACACTATTAGAACAAATCTCTCTATTCATTGAATTAAGAGAATGCAGCTGTATATCAATCCTACAAGGATGATTTTTTGGGGGAAGCATAATCATAATTGTTAAAAAAAAATAAAAGCTAGAATAATCAAGATCTTACTTTGGAAAGAGAGGGAGATTTTTTTTTTTTAACTTTCACATGCTGTCATTGGATTGGCATTGTCAATCACCTGCAGGGTTCTATGTACTGTATAAAAAGCTTATGTCAGGATCCCTACTCATCAGTGTTGGAGTATGGCTGGCAAGGCAGGACACATAACCTTAAGAAAGGATGTGAGGGGCTGAGGAGGTAGCTCAGTAGAATAAGCACTTGCCTGGCAAGTGCAGGATCCTGAGTTCAATCCCTGGTACCACAAAAAATTAAAATTAAAGTTAAAATTAAAAAAAAAGAAAGGGTGTGAGAATTGAAGAGCTAAACGGAGACATGAGAACAATAGCAGAATTTTATTTAGGGGAAGATGCGCCCCTCAGTGAGGTGAGTGGCGCCGATGGCCAGGACTCTGCCATCAGTCTAACTGTGAGCTAGATCTGCTGCCCTGCCTCACAGAGCTTGCTCCCTCTCCTGCGTTTATTTCCCACCAAGGAGATCTCAAACCAGCGTGAGGAAAGCTTTTCCCTGACTGATGTGGCATGGAAATCTATGCAGCTCTTCACATGTATTTGTTCCAAGTTTTTATTTGTGATCTCGGCCCCTTGGTCATCTGCAGGGTTTTACATGAAAGGTTTCATGAGGGCGTACTCTCTCCCCTGCTATTGTGAGGGCCTAAGCACTTACAGTAAGAGGCCTGTGCCATGTAATATGTGTGGAAGTAGAGGAAGCCAGAGCAGGTGAGAGGAAGTGACAATAGGAATAGGGCCAAAGTGGAGGAGGTCGAGCTTTAGGGAGGTAGAAACCCAGAGGGATACTGTTCTGGGCATGGAGGGAGCATTTCGGGCTTTGACTAGACTGGTACTTGTGTAATAAGCACTGAGTTCCAGGCAGCATGTGGGAAAAGCCCTGGTGATGTCTTAGGGTCCTCTTTGCCCTGTTTTTAAAGTCTATTATTTAAATTTCTTGCTGTAGATAGCTTTATATTCTAGCTAGCCAGAAAGCTCTCTTTTAATACACTATACAATGCCTATACCCTGTCTTCCACCCAGATGGCAAACCCTATGTTTTCTAAAGTATTTTAAGTTCATGAAGAGTTCATGAAGTCTTAGAGCTAAGAAAAAGAAACTGGGATTACTCCAAGTGATCATGTTGAAAGTCTGCTGGGAAAGGTTCAAAAGGAGATAGAATGTAATGTTCCTTTTGTTAAACATTAAGGAGAAAATAAATAAAATGTGATTCCCAGGCAGGTATTTTCCTAAGTGGAATACTTGGAAAAGGGCTAAGGGTAGGGCAGAACATTAGGTTGTTGAACAGCAAGAATGTTAAAAACTGATTGAAAGTTCTCATTCATGTTTTAGTTGGATAATTGGCTTATTTTTGTGAATATGATGGCAAAATCACATGCCTTATGCCAGGTTCATGCCAGGATACCCTGGGTTTATCATGGACCAGATATGGGAACACACATGTAGAGAGAAGTAAAGGAATGAGGAGTATCTTGGTTATTTTGATTGTTTCTGAGACAAATACTCAACACCCAAAATTAAAGGGGGAAATGCTTGTTTCAGCTCATAGTTTATGGATGTTTTGGTTCCTAGTTGGCTGGCTCCAAGGCACAACAGCCGGACACGGGAGAGAAAAAGTCCATGGCATGGGAAGCAGAAAACAGCAAAAAGCAGTTGCAGTCTTCCTTCTTTCTATCTCTTTATATTCCATCCAGGCTATAAGCCCAGGCTAGGACCTGCATTATTCATACCCAGAACTGTGCTAAGCCAATTTAGTTATCATACTCCTAATCCAAGAACCACACATCCTAATCCATAGTCACACGGCCATGATCCCACCACCCCTAAAAGTACCCCTTCTGAGCGCATGAAATTTTGGGGATATGGATACCTAGATACATGCCATAACAAGAAGTGAGAGGGGGAGCAGAAATTAATGAAGACTAAGATGTAAAAGTGAAGTGTTTCTCTGGTGTATGTATACAACTCCAGTTGGCTCCAATCTCTTACAACCTTCTCCCAGTTCTCTGGAGGTTATGAGTCATTGATCACTCTAGCTGTGGAGCTAGAAGGCCTTCTCACTTGGCTAGTGGATTCTGTTCGCTAATTCCATTTGTGAGTTGTTTGGCCCATTCATGGCACAAGTTGGAGAACTAAGGGCCTTTTTTTTTCCAAGAAACTTCAGTCCATAGCTTTGTGAGTGTGTTGGAGAAGGCGTAAGCCTACTGAAAACCTATTTACATGGGTGTCTTTAAGCTGATGGAAGGGATTTTTTTTCTAAGAAATAGAGTTGAGGTGAAAAATTATTGGTTTAAGGACAAGGGATTGGTATCAGAGAAAAATCATTGTGAAGATAATTACAGCTACAGCACAATGATTTATGAAAATTTAATTTGGCAAATGCAAAAAGACAAGAGAAGATATTTTCAATACATACAACAAACAAGAACAGTATCTTGAATATATAAAGAAATGTTAAAAGTAAATAAAAGATAATAGAGATGGGAAACATATTAAACATTTCAAAGAAGAATAATTAAGATTATTAATATATCTACGGAAGTGATCTCAAACCCATTGTTAATTGAAATGCCTATTAAAACCATAATGAAGCCAGGGAGATGGCTCAGTGGAATAAGCGCTTCCTGGCAAGCACAAGGGCCTGAGTTCAATCCCCAGTTCTGAAAAAAACAAAACAAACAAACAAACAAACAAAAACCATAATGGGATAATAATTAATGATTGCCAAATTAGAAAAAATAGCTTTAAAATGTTCTATGTTGACCCAGATGTGGAGCAAGGACAGCTTTCACACAATAGTGGAAAGGGGAAAATTTGAAAATAGTTTGCTATTGTCTAGTAAAGCTGAACATTACATAGACACTGATGAGTTCTTTTAGGACCGGGTGAAATTAACACCCTAGATCAGTGGCAGCAGATCTATGGCACATGTACCAAGTGATACAGAGGTTGTTTGCATCATTAAAAGCTTAAATGGATCACTATCAGTGCCCTAGATGAACTCTTGGATATGCAAAGGGCAAATGTAAGAGAACATTTACCACAGATTTTTCATAGTAAGTTTTAATCAGAAAAAGTTTAAGCCCAAAACAGTAATAACAAATTTAATAATAAATTTATTTATTTAATAAATTTTTACAGTTAAGTCAAAAATACATAATTTGATGCACAATGGAACAATATAGAGGTAAAAATAAAAAAGGCATTTGTACACAACAAAAGAAGTTTCAAAAGCAATACAGAATAGTAAAATCAAATTACAGAATGACTTATGTTATATGCAGTTCCGTGACCAGGTAAAACTATGCAATATGTAGTTTATGTATATTAACTTCTATGATAAAACTATAAAGAACACAGGAACTAATTAGTGTAAAATACAGAGTAGTGATAGAAGTTACTACTAGGGAGGGTGGGAGAGATGAGTTGATTTTGAAAAAGCATTTAGGGAAATTTCAAATACAAGGTCTACAGGGACCTTTAATACAAGGTCTACAGGGTCTCACTGCACAGATTGGACTCATAGCAATCCTCTTGTTTTCAGGCTCCCAAGTGGTGAGATTACAGGCGTGTGCCATGATGTTCAATCTCTATCATCATCTCAGTGTGTCCCAGGGGCAGGGCTGCCACAGTATGCCGGGGATCTAACCCTGGTCCCTGTGTCTGCCTAAGCAGGCACTTTACTCTGCTGGGCTATCTGGCTGGCCCTTCCTAGATTCTTGATTGCCTTTGTGGCTTGCTTTGACCATCAAGATGTGTTAGAAATGACATTGTGCCACTTCTGAGGCTTGACCTTAAAAGAACTTAAGAGTTTCAGTCCTCACTGTCTGGGATCTTGAGATCACCACACCGCAAAGAAAGCAGAAGGGAGACCACATGGAAGAGAGCCCCAGTCACTGCAGATACCTCATATGAGCCAGCGCCTAGCACGCACTTCTGCATACAGCCAAATAAATTGACCTCGGGGAGGCTAGTAGAAGAATGATCAAGCCAACCTTTAAAATCATGACTTATAATAAACAACCATTAATGAGTTAATGGTATCTTTTGATACTAAACTTGGAGGAGGCTTATTAAGTAGCATTACAAAATATGTCTCATCTAGTCCTCATAGTAGAACACGTGATTGGTGAGGATCCCTCTAAGTAGATATGAAAGCAATCCATTCTGAGAAGTGCCGAGTGCCAAATAAGTAATGGGAGAATCAGCACTGGACAGAGGCATTGTATTATGAAAGGGCCCCAGATCAGAACAGCAACTACACTACTTGGAACTGGATTCAGGTACTGCCCCAGTCTCTCAGGTGCCACATGAGAAGAAGGGTTTCTATGTGACTCTCTGTATGTGGAGGTGATCACCAGTCACTTGGACACCTCTAGCCACAGGCTGTGCACACTTGAAGTCAGATTTCATTTAATTTAGAAAAAGTAAGGAAGTGTGACATTTCTTATCTGTGAGCGTCAACAAGCAATTTACATATTGTACACTGGCATATGTGGCTAGGATTATCCTCTCATTCCTCTCTTACTTCCTAACACCACCCACATCCTTTAGGATCTGGACCAGAGCCTTAGTACAGATGGTGACAAGAAGAGGTATAGCAACCTAGTACTAAATGGAGGTACTAAGGACAAGATTAATCTGCTTAGGACCTGGAAACATTGGAGGTTGAGGGAGTTTTCCTCAATTCAGGAAGTTGACTATTGCTAAACATTGGATTTGAGGCTTAAAAATAAAAGTGGAGAATGAATTCTGACATGAAAAGGAGAAAAAGATAGTAGTGGGCATATGGGGTCTCTGCAGCCAGGTCCACAGGCCTATTATGAAGCAGCTGTCCGAAACAGAGATACCCTGGAAAATTGCTTTCATGAGCGGTGAGAAGCCTCACCCTCTGAACTTCCTGATTTTAGGGGCAGAGACTAGAGGGAGAAACACGTCTGATAAGGCCCTAAAAATCCCAGAAGCCAGCTATACTGTGGCAGTGTTGCTATCGTGGGCGAGCCCTGGAAAGTCAGCAGGTTGGATGTACATAAATGAGTGAATATGAGGGGCCCAGGAAGTAGAGAACAACAGATCCATCTGTTCCCAACTCAGCAGGGGGCACAGGTAATGTGTTTTAGACCCAACTCATGGAACAAAGGACAGCTTAATGAAGAGCTCATTTCAGTTGTGTGCATAGGGGTTAGAGAATATGATAGGATTGGTGCAGAACCCTGGGTCAGTGACAGCAGAGAGCCTTTCTTACCACCAGTCCTACAGTGGGGAGGGGAAAAACCAGTTGCTAGAACCAAAGGAGAGAGCAGTGGAGAGGGCTGCCAGACAGCAACTGTGGAGCTGTTGCCTTTGCAAATCTTGCTGGCAATGGGTACTGCCTTGGCCAATCTGACTGATACCAGAAGGCAAAGGAACCTGGTTAAAATAGAGCTCCACAGATTTTTCCACAGGGATGTAAGTGGGGTGAAGAGCATCCAGTGTATCTACAGAGGTGAGTGGAAGACCTCTGCACATTTCAAGGCCAATCAATATGGCTCTGCACCTTCCTTCATAGTGGTGATCCACCTCCCACAGGGGAGACCAGAGAGGAGGTGCAGATAGGCGCAGGCAGTGGCTCGGGAACAGGGCTGGGTGTAGTCCTTATTATTATCATTATCTTGGTAAAAGAATGCTGATACTTCTATCTTTAAAAACTTTACAGCTTATTATCTAAAAGAGATACATTCATTTATAGTGGCAACCAATCTACAAAATACAGAACAAATACAAAGAAGGGAACACATCATAATAGCAACTTTGTCACCTGGAGCAAATAATCATTTCAATTTGGTGTGTCCTTCAAGTGCTTTTTCTATGTGTATGTGCATGTGTGTACATGTGCAAAGGTGTAGATGTGTGCTTATGTTGCACACCTATGGATTCATTACAATAATTGAACTACTATGCAACTTCTGTTTGTAGGAACATGTCAAAGCTTTGTGTTTTTACTACTTGTCTTTATAGTCTCAAGAAAATGAAGGAACATGTTCTAGCTGTCACTTTCACCATTGTGGTGGTACGCTAGGATGAATTAGACAAATTGATGGGTGCACTGTGGCATTAGAGACACAAACCACGCATTCATATGAATAGAGAAGCAACTGAGAATTTCTTTAGAAAAAGCTTTGATTATATGTTCACATAAATTTAGTTACTAAATAATTGATTTTGCAAATTACCATTTCTTTTTAAGTAATTTTGTATTTTCAAAATTAAGATCTCTCCTATGGGCAATTTCTATCCTACTCTTTTCACTTGCCATTATATTCTGTTTTGCTGTGCCATTGAACACTGGGTGAATGAATTGGGTGTACAATTCATTGCACAAGTGCACAAGTGTAATCCCAGCACTCAGGAGGCTAAGGCAGGAGAACTGCCCTGAGTCTTAGGCCAGCCTGAGCTACATTGTGAAATCCTGTCACAAGCAAGCAAGCAAGCAAGCAAACAAACAAACAAACCCAAAAGTGAATAAGTAATATTGAGTGAAAAATATTGACTTCCTTTCCATAATCCCTGAAAGAATCATCCTTGAACACATGACCTGTTCAGTCCTAAGCCTTTTCATCATAGTTATTTGGGCCAGAGGGAGGTCAGAGGTAGAAAAACCAAGCTCAACTACACTTACTAATCAGCTAGCTTTGCATAACGTTTTAGCCTGAGGGACACGGGCAACAGTGAACATTTTGCTCATACTTTCTTTTGTCACATGGGTATGGTCAGCCCTTAGGACATATTTGTTGAAAGTCAGCTACTTTGTGAAAAGATTGGCAACATTAAAATTTTGACACATATTGTCAAGTCAGTCTCCAGGACAGTCATACTATACACACCTTCATGTACTGGAAAATGCTTGTCTGACCTCCCCTTTCCAATTTTTAATGTTCGTTTATTTCAGAGGTCATCCATGAACATGATTATAATAAGAAAGTGGTAATGGAAGCCCATGAAGGGGGGCCTTAATTACAGTCTGATTCTTCTTTTTTGATCATTTTACATTAAAAAAAAAAAAAACACTTTACTGGGCTCCAAGTTCTCTAAGACCAGTTTTAAGTGGTCACCATGGAATTCAGGTTGGAAGGGACCCTTGTGGCATCAGGAAGACAGTGACGGAGTGTAAAGATAGCCCAGGACAGAGGCAGAAGGTGTGAGTACACTGAGGCAGAGTACAGTGCAGGTGAAGGAGAATGCTGGCAAGGAGCCTGGGCCTAAGTCCCGTGTGTTCACACCTGGCCTCTTTATCAGGGTTGGAAGACCCAATGTGGCAGTCTACTTTCCCTGCAAACTTTAGTCCAGTGAGGACACTTGGCAAGGATTTTAAAAACGTTTTGTATTTGAAGAGAATAAGTGATGAGATATCAGAGAACAATATTCTTCTGGGGACCAGGTCAGTGGCCTGAGCAACTTTGCTTAAGGCCAGTGTGGAATGGAGGCAAAGGTTTTCTGACTGCTAACCCAGGGTTCAGCAAAGTACTGCCCACAAACTGAGAGCTAAAGATGGGTTTGGTATTTTTAAATAGTTGAAAAATGATAGAAAAAATATTTTAGGGTGTGTAAAAGTTTTATAGAATTCAGATTTCAGCATTCATGAATAAAGTAGTTGGGCTCCTGTGTGTCCTTCAGCGTCATATGCTGCAATGCTGTCCTCAGCCCCTGACCAACCCATGCAACGGGCAAGGCATGGTGACCAAGGGCATGTGTGCTGAAGGGTGATGGCTCGATGCAGGGCTCGGTCCACTTCGAGCAGCAGGCAAACAGGCCGATTGTGGTAAAGGGATGAATTACAGGATTGGTTGAAGGCCAGAATGGATTCCACGTCCATCAATTTGGCGATAACACACAAGGCTGTACCAGTGTAGGCCCTCACTTTACTCTTCTATCCAAAAAACATGGTGGGCCGAAGGATGAAAAGGGGCATGTTGGAGACCTGGGCAACGTGACTGCTGGCGCAGATGGTGCAGTCTGCGTATCCACTGAGGGTTCTCTGATCTCACTCTCCAGGGTGAATTCCATCATGGACCGCACGATGGTGGTCCACAAGAAACCAGATGAGCTGGGTGAAGGTGGAAATGAAGAAAGAACAGAGACAGGGAATGCTGGAAGTGGTCTGGTTTGTGGCATAATTCAGATTGCCCAGTAAACATTCTCTGCTATGTGGTCTGAGGCCTAGTGACTTATGTCATCTGCTAGCTATAGAAATTTCATTTGAAAAGCATTAAATGCTGTAATCTTGAATGTATAATTTGTGTGACTTTTTCTTAGTTGCTTAAAGTACTTCTGTAACGAGAACTGATTTATGTTCCCTTGGAAGCTTTGTATGGTTTTATAAAACTCAATTAAAATGTCTGTTTCAAAAGTTACATTTCTTGTTATATAGGTATTACTTTATCTTGGTCTTAACCATCCAGCAGAAAAGTATGAAAATGAAGTGTAAAAAGTAAAGCCACATTAATATGCTGAGCTGTAAAAAGCTCAAGTCAACAACTTTGGACACTGCCAGTCTTACAGAAAACCCACGAGTATTATGGACTACTGGATCATATTGGGAGATTCTGCTGAATTCAAGCACCTACAATATTTAAATGACAATGGAATGCCCTT
>NDGM011223479.1:397-13206 GCA_002564305.1 Octomys mimax
GTTGTCATTTTCTGTAGCACTGTCTTCTGACCTTTGTTGTAGATCTTTGTTGCAGTTACAGCCTTAGGACCTACTGAAATTCAGGTGTAGATCTACAAAGTTGGATTTATCCAGCTTTGCCTGGCTTGTGTCTGGCTGTTGTGCTCAGTTCCTTCCTGTTGCTGCCCTTGGGGGTGAACCTGTTGTGTCCCTCTGACAAAATGTTCTGCTCCTGGACTAGCTGGGTGGTCTGTCCTCTACACTGTCTGCAGGGATTGCATCTGAATGGTTTCACCCCAAGCCTATATGTCATGCCTGAACTGAGTCTGGAGGGGACAAGGTGGAGTAGGGGGGAGAGTTAGCTCTTCCACACACTCACCGGGCCTGGACTAGGACTGGATCTGGGGGTTCACAGAATGCGACAGAAATTCCTACTCTGTGGGCTGGGTGTGTGGCTGGGTACTACGGAGTGATGTTGGATGTCCCAAGAGGGTGAAAGAGGGTATCACCCACACTTTGCCTAGGCTGGGACCAGTAGGTCCTGCCAGCTCAGGGTAGCTGGAAGCTCTCCCACACACTCACTGGGCCTGGGCTAGGACTGAGTCTTGGTGTTCCTGGAACCCAGCAGAAATTCCTACTTGGCGGGCGGGGTCAGGGAGGTGCTATGGAGTGGTGGGGGGCGTTCCAAGGGGGTGGAAGAGGGTCTCACCCATGCTGTGCCTTGGCTGGGACCAGTAGGTCCCACCAGTGCAGGGTAGCTGGAAGTTCTCCCACACACTCACCAGGCCTGAGCTAGGACTGGCTGTAAAGATTTATGGTGGTTACTTTTATTTTTATTTTGCTCAAATCATTGATAACTAAATTAGCTTTTGAAGTCATTTAAAGATCGTTTGTTGATTGATAAATGTAAGACATATTTTAGAAATTTCAAGGTTTTGTTAGCCAAGTTTATATGTCTAGTAATTAAAATATTTTTTCTAATTTCTTTTAGAATAAATATTTAGCATGTTATTCCACATTATGATTTCTAGGACAGGCTAGATAGTTCAGTAGACTAAAGTGCCTGCTTAGGCAAACTTAGACAAGTGTAGGGACCATGGTTTTATCCCTGACACTACTTGCTGTGTCTCCTGGCTGCTTGGAAATAGTGGCGCATGCCTGTAATCCCAGCGCTAGGAAGGCTGAAAACAGGAGGGTGACTATGGATCTTAGCTGCCTAGTGAGACTGTGAAACAACCAAATACATTTAAAAAAATAATGAATAAAAAAATAAATAAATAAAGATTTTAAAAATAATTTTCTTGCCATTTTATATAATCTTAGAAAGACATATTGAAGCCATAGTTTTAGCTTCTCTACTAGATCAAAATTAGGAAGGTGAAACCTTTGAAAGGTGGGATTATAAAGTGAATTTTCATTCTGTACAATGTCAAGTGAAAATTGTAGATATAATTTGAGGGTTTTAAATGTTTATATTTGTGTGTTTCTAGTGCTATGATTACAAGAACTTGCTAACACAGCTTGTTTAGCCAGTGCTATTTTAAGATTACAGATGTACAATATATTACTCCTATATATTTATTCACTACAGTTTTATAGCATTGATTACCCAAACCGCTTTAATCAATAATTACATAACATTCAAGATGATTTAAATAAAGGAATTTGGCTAAAATTTCAGATGTAGGACAGGAGTGTTTTTAAATTAATTTGATCAATGTGATCAATTTTTTCTCTTGAGCTTCTGAGCAACTCTACCCTTCATTATCTCTTAATCACTCAGAAAAAGGAGCTGCAGTTTTCTAAGTCTTTCATTTACATACATTTGTAGCTGGAAAACTAAGACCAACATTTTACTCCATATTTTATTTTTTAGCAATGAAGATATTTGTTCCTATGCCTTTGATATTTTGCCTGTTATTTATCCAAATTAAATCATGCATATTTGTAAATTAACCATAGGCTTAAGTCTAGAGTTATGGGAGATCATCATTAGATAAGATAGTTGAGCATGATTGCCTACATTTAACTGATAGCTCACCTCATGAGCTTGGACCAGTTCTCCACAGTATAGACAGTTCAACAAGGCAGGAAATGGTAATAGTATCAATGGGTGTGGAGAAAATAGGAATGGAGAAAATAATAATTCCTGCCACATAAACCATTCATAAAATACATCCCCATCATTACTGCTGGATTTTCTGAGTCCTGATTCTGTAATTTCCTTGAGCACATGCATGACAACCCTCCCAACATCATAAGCAGCAGATTATATCCCACATAATAGTCTTTTAAATATTTTTGGGATGCTATGAAGTAGTGATGAATTTCCACAAATCCAGGTGTCTATAAAGAGTACATGTGTATTTATTGAAACACTGTTAGAAATTTTAATTTCTCTATTTAAAAAATTTATTTCATGAAATGAAGGTCATTAGTCTAATACTCCTTACTTGGTAAAAACAATTCTACTACTTTGGTATTCTAAGTATAGAATTCTGTATACAAAGTGACCACATTGATGAGGAGGTTATGTTTTGATTGTCAAAATAATGGTAAGATCATGAGTAATAATTTTTAAAATTTATGGAAATAGATCTTTTTTTAAAATTAATTTTATTGAGAAACAAAGAGCAACGAACATCAAGTAGTAATACTTTTCAGCTGTGTGCTGTGATAGTAAAAGACTGAATTTCAGGGCAGAGCACAGCCCTCCCTTTCTCTCAGACAATATTACTGAGATATGGCTATAACTGTAGCAAACTTGGGAAGCTGGTTCCAGTTGAGCTCCAACTGCCGCTCCGGCCCAAGTAAATCATCTTATGGTTGTGGTGGCTGCTTATGTTGATAACCTGCCTATCACCATCTCAAGTCCCCTGGAAGACAGGCTGTTTGGTTACATACAATGTGTGCCTATCATTATTGTTCCCAAACACTTTTTGTAATCTGTATAGCTCACAACTGCATGTTTTAATTTTTGAAGTGACATAGTTGTCTCCATGCTGTCGATTTATAGTTTTGGTATTTTTATTTAATTGGAATTGGTCACCTATATGCTTTCAAGCGTATGTTTAGAGATACAGCAAATCAAACTAAAATGATTTGAAGCTACATTCTGATAATTTTATTATTTGCAAGAAAGTATCATATTTATTATTTTGTAGACATACTACAATGAAAACTTTGCCATGGTAAAATTTGTACATATATATTCAAATTTATAATATAGTTTTGAACAATATACAGATGTAGTTGGTCCTGTTTCCTTAATTGGTGGCACAGGAAAAGAACTGAATATACTGTCCCTAATATCAATACCTTTGAAAAAGTTTGCAAATAAGACATTATTGAATTTTTTAATTTTATTTTTCTTGTCTTGGTGTTTGTGTATTGTTTTCAAAACGTTTCTGTTTCGTGTTGTGAGCTGGTAGTTCTCTGTTACCAGTTAGTGTGTGCACAGGACTACGTGATGGCGGAAGGGAACTGTGACCTTCAGTGGCTTGGGAGCTGCAAAGGGGATTGCTGAAGCACACTTTTGAGCGTAGCTGCATGGACTGTGGAACCGTGGCTTTGTGGTTTGTGTCTCACCCGCCTCCCCTTCCTCTCAGGGGGTGTGTCCCTGCTGTCCTGCCTCACCACCTTCACCAAGGTGACTGTCTGTTACAGTCAGCCAAGCACGTCGTGAATTCACTGATATTGTGAGCCAGTTCAGCCTTTCCTTCTGTAAGAGGCGAGCTTTAAGTAGTTCATCTTGGTCACACGAAAGTGATGAAGACACAAGAGTGTAGATCTTTATCTCTGTGCTTCTATGTGAAAAAAAAATGAGAACTTATTTTTTGTATCTTTGGGTGCTTGATGAACAATTACAGCTCTTTTCCTTCGTTTCACTGACTAACTGTAGTTTAAATGCTCAACAACACAGAAAAGCACTGAAATCGTGTACTTTGAGAGGCAGGCCCACGTGCTGCTGGTCCACTCTGCCAATGGGCATCCAGCATTTGTACTTTGTACATTCACAGATTTTGGTGAATATGATTTTGATCTTCAACATGTGATATGTCATTTAGTGTAGAGTACTGTCTTTTTCTTTTTTAAGAGTAGCGTCTTAAATAAGATCTAAATTCAACTTTTGGGTAGCACAGAATAATCACTCTAAGTCTAGTTCAGTTAGTATCTCTTAAGGACCTATATTTATTTATTCTTTTATAGGGAAGGGTCTACAGGGTGTTCAGGTTCTCACTACTAGATCGGACTTGTAGTGATCTGCCTGTTTACAGGAGCAGGGATTACAGGTGCACGCCACCAAGCCCGGTCTCAATTGCTATCTCAGCCCACGCCGGGGGCGGGGGACTGCACGGCAGGCCAGGAGATCAAACCCCTGGCGCCTGCGCCTGTTTGCAGGAGCTTTAATCTGCTGAGCTATTTGGCAAGCCCTGACCTACGATATTTAGCACTAATAGTAGGCTTTATCATTTTGCTAATGTCTACATTAAGAAAAAAGTAAGACTCAACCAATGAGAAGTTGAAGGAGAAAGATTAAAAGATTTTGAATAAATGATAAACCAAAAGGTCAAGAGATAATCTATCTTTTGGATTCATTATTAATTATAATCTAATGCATTTTGTAACACAAAATTGCTCAAACCAATTACATTGATGCACTCTGACAGGTAAAATGAATTGGTTCTATAAGAAAAGCAAAAACCAAAGCCCACACTATATAGTAAATTTAAGTAAAAATCATCAGTACTGTACAGAAAAGCCTTGAAAAGTTGCTGATAGTATACCTTTCTTTGACCTACCAGTAGCTGAAAACTTACCATTGAAAAATAGATTTCATTTAAGAAAATAAATATGGCAAGATATGATGACAATTTCTGCATAAATTGTAAAGCATAGTTTACTATAAATCAATATAGTAACTATCAACTTGAAAATGAAACAGTAATAATCACGGCTACTTAACAGTGCAATAAAATCAAGTTCAGGCTAAATGCCTTGCTACATACCAACTATACATACACTTGCTGACACACACTCCTTTTGTCCCATTATTTTACCTGTTATGAAATTATAAAACTCTCCATAACCCATGCAAGCTGGTGCCCAGCCTGCTTTTCTATGAATCTTCTTTTACTAAAGCAACTATTCTCATCATCCAATATCTCAGATAATTATTTCAATTTCTTTATCAATTATAGTATGTTGCTTTTATTTTGGTGTAGTATCATTTTTGTGATGCTGGCCCCAAACAGATACTGAGTTTTGTATGGAATGGACTATGCCATCTATCTATACCCCCGAGTCACATATGTCTTGCGTGTCATTCCACAGTGACCCATAGAATGGTAGATGCTTAGAAAAAGCAGACAAGAAAATCCTTGAATGATTCATTGATAAGCGTGTATGCACACGTATTTAATATTTTAACCAGTGTTGGTAAAGTAGGTCATAACTTGCATTTGAATACAAAATTTCAAGAAATTTAACAATCACAAAACACAGATGGGACTATCCCATTGCAACTAGGTGATCCTACTTCTGAGCTATCATCATCTAATAAGTGGCTGACATTCTGTGGTTAACATTGTATTACTTAATTACCATGTGTTTCTTCCCCCCCATTAAAGGAGGATTTATGAAGGTAAAATTGTCTTCCTTTTTCTCTATATATCATACTATATATTTGCTCAGAAAAAGGTCTTTAAATATGTTTCTAATTTTGTATATGGTATTAGGTTAAAACATTTGGAAGCATGATTCCATGGATAACAACAAACTTTCCAACTAAAAACACATAGCAACATTTTTGTATACTCTTCCTCTTTCTTCATAGTTATATAATTTAATATGTAACATATATAACATACTGACTACCTCAAAATGATTATTTACAGTTGCTAATAAAATAAATTTTACTCAGCAATTTTCTTGCATGAAATTTTAACTCTTACCTCTGTTATTTTGCATTTTTTCTTTTCAAAATCTCTTGTTTCATTTTTCATTTCTAGATATTCCTGTCTTTTGGCCTTCCACTTTTTTCACACTTCATTAATAGATTTTTTTTCCTTTTCTTTTACCACTTTATGTTAGAGAACTCTTTATTACCAGTCATGATGTTAAATTCTGTGATGTTCCAATGTCTATTTATGTAGAGTTTGCCCTTGAGGTGCTTACTCTCTTGTAAGACAGATGGTATGCACATAAATCCATTACGATATACATTACAGGTGATAAATGTCATGACAAAATCACAAAAATGTTCCATAGACTAAACACATTTTTGTAGCATTTCTAATTTTAACTTCTGAGTTACCAATTTTGTATATTATTTGACTAGTTTTGTTTCTATTCCATTTACTAAGAATTCTATCCATTGTGATAATTGAAAATTACCTATGTGTAACCAAGACATAAAAAGCTATAGAAGTGTTAGTATTGGGGCATGAAATATCAACACTTGATCTATAAGAGGTAATGCTGACATCTGAACTTAGGAAAGTTTCAGTCAGAAGAGATAGGACGTCAGAGGCTATTGTGATAGTGTAGGAGAAAATGAATGATTCAACACAGAAGAGAGGACAATATTAGGGTTGAATTAAATAGTAAATGTGAAATAGAGCTATTGTGCTTCTCTCCCCTTTCGTTCTCTCTCACCCAAGGGAAAGTCTTCAGGGTGACTGAGTAGGAATGGCATGGCTTAGCAAGGACCCACAACTTTTAGTTTGCTGTGGTCAGGACTTGAAGACATTGTTCTTAGGGACAGCACAGTGGGAACAGGTGGGACTGATTGTCTAACAGTTTTCTTTTCAGAATGGCCAGTCATCAGCTCAAATTGTTGAGCTACAATCTGCGATCAATACTTCACCCATAGAACCATGTTTTATCTGTTCAAGAATTAAAAAGTAACTCAGCTGTTTCCAACATCATTCCTGATCACAGAATTTTGACCTAGTACTATTTTTCACCTTGGATATTTGCACTGAAAAGAGGAAGCCTGTTGCTGGCCATGCATTTTGCCAAGCGGATCAATTCAGTCTGTAAGAAGAGATTTCTGCATTGGTGGTGTCACATTGTATGCGAATGAGTCTAGACAGGGCAATGAGTATAGAACAGACTAAAGCAGCAGGTACCGGGCAGGCCACATAGCCAGCCACAGAGCAGAGGCATTAGAGGACTGTCAATAAATAGTTTATCCAGTGGATTATTTAAGATAGTGCTTGTGGAATGTCACCTGGATTGGCTTTGGGAACTGTTTGGGAAATTAGTGCAACACACTTCTTGCGATTTTTGGGTGGATCACCAGGCATGTCCTAGGGGAAATAGCCAGTCTCTTACTGTTGTTCTTCTTTAGTGCCATTCCCTTACCCTGCCATGAACTAAGAAATTTTTCTCCACCATTCCTCTCCACAACGATGTTTCTACCTTGGAGCTGGAGATCATGGGCTGAACCCCTTTCAAGTGAGAACCAAGATTATGGGTGATGGATATCAGAAACACCAGTATGAAGATTCAACTAGCACAAAACGCACACATATGATGACACTTAAACTGATTTCTTATGAAAAGTTACACTGATTTTCTCCCGTTAGCTAAACATGAGTGTATAACTTCCATAGTTAGGAAGGAGACTTTGCTATAAAGCTTCTACGACAGGGTATTTTCAATCTATCTATTAATTAGAAAATGTTATTATTGTTTCTATGTTCATTTTTATTTCATTCCATGTCTGCTCTGATGGGCTGCACAATTACGTTGAGTAAGCACCATGCGTGCTGCCCTGAGCTGAGAACACTGACATGATAGCCCTCTTTGTTACTCCTTACTTTTTGCATTTATTTCAGCAAAAATGTCAGGAAGCATACAAGCAAATTACAAATTCCAGAAAAAATTACTATTTGAGGGAGAACACTTGGGCTAACGGTGGCTGCTGCAAAATGTAAAACATTTTAGGTCTCTAAGTACTAAGTCAAAGTACTGTCATGTAACCCTTGCTTTTAAATTCATTGTAATTGAGATATATCTGTGTTAATGACTTATAGAAAAGCAAAGAAGCTGTCATTTTCATGCAGGTAAATAGAACTCATTTTCAATAAAACAGAAAGTTTTTAACAAAATTAGACCATGACAAAATTTAAAAAGTTGATGTAAATTGTGCCACAAAATTTGTTCTGCTTTAGCCATGCTAATGATAAGCACTTGATTTAAATAAGTAAATGAAGCTACTCCTGAGAGGAATTGAGTTATCGTGGCATAAAAGAGATTGCTAAAGCATTGAATGTTCCCTCGTCCTGCATTTCCTGTCTTCACCAATATTTTCAATATGAATAACTGGAACACGATAAAATTCTCAATGTTCCTAGATAATCTTAGGTATGCTCCCTGAAACTGGGCAAAACTGCCAAAAGTCATGCTATAGGAGTCCTCCATGAAAAGGTTACTATCAAGAAGTAATCATGTTCATCATTACACAAAATATGTTCATGGTTTTGATTATGTTACTTCTAATTTTTGTTCAGCTTGACTGCTATTATAAGGGGTTGCTTATGTAATAGTGCTGAAACAGTTAATTGTTGTGCATTGCTACATTTTAGCTCAATTAGTCTACAATTTTTTTTCTCACACCACCAGGCCCATAAAAATTGGGATGATGTGATGAATGGAAGCAAGCATTTGCATAATCCCTATCTATTAAGACAAATTAGAGTCTCTGAGGCAAATAGGAAGTTAAAGTGAAGTCGTCATATAAAATAAATAGATGGAGGATATAAATTAGCATTTTAATGGACTGGATTTACATCAGAATACATAGATCTGTGATTTTCTACTTCTGTTGCCAAAACTAAGCTTCTGTAGAACATGTCAGCTAAAATCCAGGAACCTCGGCCTTGCCTAATGGCTAGGAACCATTCAACTCTGCCATGTAAGCTACGTGTAAAAGAATCATTAGTTTTCTTTCATGGAAAACTGATAATATCTGAATTTATAAAAACTGAAAGGTCATGTATTATTTATTATATCTTACACTGATGTTTACATATAGTTTAAGGTATAACTAGGCCCCAGTGGCAGGTGGTAAATCGTCACAAAGATACGGACGACAACTATTCTTTAAACCTGTTAGTGCCATGTTATTAATAAAACAAAATGTTCAAGTGGATGATGAAAATGGGGTAAAGTCATTAAGTGAAGGATACTCAGATGGGAAGTCATCCTAGATTTCATCCTGGAATGAAATCACAAATATCAAGTAACAGGGAACTGGAAGTAGATTTGAATGACACACAGAAGAGAGGGCAGTGTGAATTGCAGAGGTTGTAGTGACACGACCGCAAGCCCAGGTACACTAATGCCTGCAGGGGTGGAAGAACTGAGGAATGGTTAATCTTTCAGTGCTCACAGATGGAACATGTCCCTGTTTTCACCCTCTTCAGACTTCCTACTTCTGAAGTGCTAAACAAATGTGCTTTTCTAGTTCTAAATCAATCAGTGTGTGATTATTAGTACAGAAAGTGTAGGAACCAAATACAGTCCCCATCTAATTTTTGCCACAAGAACATTTTGCACTCTGTGGGTGTCAGCTTTCTATTAATATGACCACGTAGCCAACTGAACTAAATTAAAGGAGGTAGGATTATTATGGATTATGGTTTCAGATGTTTTAGTCCATGGTTGGCTGGACCCTGAAGAAACATAATGGAAAGTGAACAGCACGAAATAGTGGCAGACAGAGAAAGCCTATTAGAAAAGTCAGCTCCAGGGACAAAACACAATCCTCAGCATCATGCTTTGGTGGCCTGTACCTTCCATCCAGGCACCAATTTGTAGGTTTTCATCACCATGCAATAATGCCACCGAATTATGAAGCCATTAGTGTATTAATGCACTTACCAACCAATCATCTGCCACTGCCCACACCTCTGAACATGCAAGTCTTTTGCAGGAGATTTTAAATCAGAACCATAGTAGTCAGTATTTTGAGATTAAAAAGGCACAGCCCTCAGTAGCTAGTGCAATAGTTTTATAATTCAGAAATCAGCAAATATGTGAAAAAGGGTGAAAGTAAATAGAAGTAACCGGGGAACTTTCTCTATGCTACAAGGTTAGTCAAGTGTAATTTTTAAATAATTATAATAAATAATGCAAAATTATATATGTGCATGAATATGCTTATGAATATTAGACATTTGTGTAGTATGAACAAAAGAGCCCTTCTGTCATTTTTCTTCAAGAAAAATCGAATTAAGAAGAACCCCCTGGATAAATCCTTATTTCTCAGGCTGGTGAGATAGCACAGAAGACTAAGTACCTGCTTAGGCAAGCACAGGTACCAGAGTTTGAACCCTGGCACCACATGCTGCGCCAGTCTTGCCCCCCAGGTGTGCTGAGCCAGCAACCAAGACCTGGGGTGATGGCACACGCTTGTAATCCCAGTGCTGGGGAGGCTGAGACAGGAGGATCACTATGAGTAGAGCTGCATGGTAAGATCTTCTACCAAATACCTTAAAATGAATAAAATAAATTGTAATATCTCCATATCTATATCATTCCATGAGTATCAGAAAGAAAGTTAGAAAAATAAGAAAAACATGAAATATTGTTTTTCCTCTCATTTTTTTTCCTCAGATATGTCTGAGGATATGTTTAGGTTGAACAAATGTGACAGCGGAGTAACAAAAAATAATCTTTTATCACCTAGGCTCCAACAGTTTGGGATAGCTTGTGTGCTCCAGAAGGCCTGAAGTAGTCACTTACCTGAAATGCACATTCTGCAAAGTAAAATAATGACACCCTACTTCATTATCCTGTGGTGGAAAATGTTCTGTATACACCCAGACATACAACTCTACGTCTCTCCTATGTTCCTGAACAGCGCTCCAAATTCTTCACTTAATGGCACTATTTGTATAGTGAGGGATCTTGTATGCACACACTTTGGTGAACAGAAGCAGAGCAACACAGTAAATAAGAGATCTTGAACAAGGTTGGGGGCTCAAGTCTGTTATCTACTAAATAAAACACCTGGTGGTATACCCCTGTCATAGTTTATGCAGAATTACACATACAGAAGTTATAATTTTTAAATCTCAATTTCATGGAGTTAATTTTTAAATATAGTTGGGGCATATGAGCACAAGAGAAAAAAAGAAACATAAAAGGGCAAAATCCTTCTTCTCTAATTCAAATGTTAAAGGAAATACCACCTGTGTGACTGGAGGTGCCCACGTTCTTAACGCACCCAGAGCTGCGGGAAATGCAGCAGGTGCTGAGGAGAAATAGGAAAGACAAAAATCACAATTCTTAAAATAAAATATTCATTGTTAAGCTTTTGACATGCTATTGATTTCTTTATTTATGAAAGTACCACAAGTATTATATACATCATCAAGAAATAGGTTCAGGAGAAATCATAAGGGATTATAAATTGTACCTATAGAAATTGCCAACACATGATAACTGGAAATGGGTTTTGGTTTTTTTTTTTTTTTTGGAACCTGGGGTTGAGCTCAGGCCCTTGTGCATGCCAGGCAAGCATTTATTCTACTAAGTCATCTCCCTGGCTGCAGAAATATAGTTTTAAGTAAATTATACAAAGAGGATTGAAAATCTGCTGCCCAGTTCTAATTATTTTGGAACCCAGAAGATTATATAAATTAGTGATGGGGAAAAAGTAAATTTATAAGAATTATTAACTTACACTCATGGTTTAGCCAATGGATTGTAATAGTGCTTCTTTGTATTCAGATTTTATTTGCTAAGAATCTCTCAGTTATCTACCAAATAAGAAAACATATCTTAACTACTGAAAGAATCTTGGAGTATCCCTGAAGCAACTTGGTTTTTACTGCCTTTCTCTAAGACTCTGACTCTTCCTGCTTCCTCTCCTTCTTCACACAGAACTTGTTTCCCATATTTTCTCTATTCTATTCTCACGTTTTAGTATAAAATAATTTTATCTATTTTGATGTTTACATTTTCTCACATTTAATAAAAGTCCAGGAGACCCTGCTGGGATCCTGATCTACCTCTGCCCTCTGTCCTCTACGTTCTGGATCATGCAGTCCGTGGTCTTCTCTCACTGCACACTACAGGAGCAGACTTGAAAAGACTTGGGTGGCAAGAAGGGAAATGGAAAGTGGGGGAGGGGGCATGGGGTAGGAAGCTCAGTAGTCCAAGCGCCTGCCTGGCAAGTGCAAGGATCAGGGTGAGATTCCCCAGTTATGCATTCCACACCTGCATAGGAAAACCCTGTACCAAATAGATAAATAAAAAAAAGGAGGGAAATGGAGTAGCATGAATATTCCAGCTACAGTCAAAATCATGTTTTCCAAGAGTATTAACTTATAAGTCAATGCTTACATAATTAATTGAAAATACAAGAATCTATTGCAAATACGTAATTTTTCAATATATGCATACATTTTTTTAAAAAAAATAAGCTTTCACAAGTAAAAAAAAGAAAAAATACCAAGTGTTGCCAAGGATATTTGTTGCTTTAAATGTAATTAAATTTATCTTTGCTACATTTTTCACTCCTTCAATTTTCAACAGTCTGAACAATTTACACAAAAATATTAACACTGAGGATAGGTAAGTGAAATAATCATGTTTCTAAGAATGCATGAATGCAAAGAGAGTTGTTTAGTTACTTAATTGGTTAAGAAATATTATCTTGCACATTAATTGAAAGTTGTGTGATTTAGATAGTACTGGGAATTTGCTCTTGGATTTTGAAAGACAGCTGAAAAGCTGTGACATTCTTTTTTTTTTAACATTTATTTATTTATTTATTTAGAGAGACAGAGAGAGAGAAAAGAGAGAGAGAGAGA
>NDGM011223481.1:5869-17805 GCA_002564305.1 Octomys mimax
TCTCTCTCTCTCTCTCTCTCTCTCTCTCTCTCTCTCTCTCTCTTTCTCTCTGTCTCTCTCTCTTCTCCTTTCCTCTCCTCTCCTCTCTTCTTCTCTTCTCTCTCTCTCTCTCCCTCCCTCCCCACCTGCAGGAACTTATGCTGACAACCTACTTGCACTTAGGTAAAATTACATTAAAAGCATAGATAGATGCTCTGGCACCGTTACATGTAAGCAATCAACTTTGAAAACTATCCTCTTAAAGACCATCACGGGCCGGCAAGGTAGCTCAGCGGTCTAAAGTGCCTGCTTAGGCAAGCTCGGGCAGGCACCCAGGGATCACAGCTCCATCCCCAGGACCACATGCCATGCCAGGCCCACCCGCAGGGGTAGTGAGGCTCAGCTCATTTATTAATTAATGGTAGTGAGGTAGTGAGCTCATTTATTAATTAATGGTATTAATGAAAAAATGACCTCAGGTAAGTCGTCTGTGGCGCATCCATCAAAGTCACCCAGTCTGTAGCTGTGTTAAAGAATAAAGTAGACATGACTCACTGGTGTAGAATCCAGGTACTGCTACAGGGAAAAACTGAAAGCCATAAATAGTATATAAAAGGGTACAAGAAAATTTCTTCATGTTTTTATGTATGTGTATTCTAATGCTGAAAACTTCTATAAAGATTGTTTGACAAATTATTATCTCTAAAAAATGAAATGATTTTCAGACCCACCAAGGAGACATCACCTTGCAAGCACTTAAAGGTTGGCATATAAATATCTTGTATTTAGATTTAAAAGAAATTCAAATCATTAAAATTAAAAGTATTAAAAATATTGATCAGTATTTAAAATAAAGAAATTTTGTTTGTGGTAAAAAGAAAGAAAGAAAGAGGGAGAAAGAAAGAAATTGAAGGGAGCAAAAAAGAGGCCCAAGTGGCTGGGGGCGGGGCTTAGAGGCACAGTGCCTGCCCTTCCAGGGAGAGGGCCTGAGTTTGAGTCCCAGCACCAAAAAAAAAAAGAAAAAAAAAAAGGAGAGAAAGAGAGAGAGAGACCCGAGGACCCGAGTGCATGCCCCAGCACAAGGGAAACCCCCCAAGGACAGCACAGCCAGCACCAGAGCGCCAGAACAGGTTGCTCTAAAGAAAAGCGCTTTCTCGACTCTGGGCCGCCACACTGGCGCAGATTCGGGCCACATTACAGACTAAGCGAAACAAAATAATAGTTTGGATGAAACCAAACAATAATTTGAAGAAAATGTTATGAATCTTTAGTAAACGTGTTGGAGGGGAAAAAAAAAAAAAAAAACAGCGCAACTCAAAGTAACTCAGAAGAAAGAGGCCAAAAGAAAGAGGAGGATGTGGTGAGTTTCCAGCAGGACCCCACGCCGGCAGCGAGCCCGCAGCTCTGCGGACATCCCTCCGGAGACCGTGCGGCCAGGGCAGCCCGGCAGGAAGGCCTGCAGCGGGGCGTCTGCCTGCAGCGGGTACCAGCTGGCCGCACGGCTGAGCCAGGGGACAAGAAGTCAGAAGAGAACAACCGGGTCTGAGGTGTGCGCTAGGTTTTCTGGAAGGGAAGTCTTCTCTCCTCCGAAGAACATCCTGGGAGAGGCGGGCGCCTGCCTTTCTGGGGCTTTGTGGTAGGAGAAGTGTGAAGGGAGGAGACGGAGCTGGAACAGCAGCGGTGCAGCGGAGCACGGACAGGGCGACAGCGCGGGAAGAGCGAGGGCCCTGCGGCCAGGCCTCCGCAGACAAAGCCAGCGAACTAGCTCGGTCGTTGAAACAACTCAAGTCTTCGTAACTTGCCTATGAAGTATTCCAAATGCTGCGTATTTAGGGTAGAGATTTTCTCACGGCAATATTTTGGATTTCAAAAACAGTTTTGGAGATCTCCACAGACAGCTCAAAAAGTATGAGAGTCCGTAGTTATACAACAGGAAGAAATCCCTCACTTTATAAATAATTCATGATGGGCTCCACTGAAGATAATGCACCCCACTGCACTTAAAATGGAAAGTGACTTATAAACAATTTATATTCTTTTAAAGTGAAAGTAATAGCCTTCATCTTAGGATTTCACAGTTTGTAAAGCTGTTTTATGTGCATTATCTCATTCAATCTAGGAAACCAAAAGAAGCTTTCGTTGGCCGCAGTCCCAGGCGTGTGTTTTTAGAAGGCGCTGACGTTCATCCCAACCCAGATGCAGCTGACACCGTCTCCTTCGTGGGCCCCCACAATCGTGCCGCGTCCGGAACAATTCGCCCACCGATCGCATCTAGCCCACCTCTCACACAGCAAACCCACGACGTTTTCTGTTTGGTGGCCTCTGGTTCCACAGCCCACTGCCAAGTGAGAAGCTCTCTTGGGCTCTTGGGGAAACAGATTGAGCTTGAAAACTGCCCACGTATACTAAGTATATAACATTTGGGAAAGATATTTAAACACTCTGAGCCTTTGGTTTATCACATGAAAAAGGGAATAATAAACACCCACATTGCAGATTTTTAAGTGCTAAGCAAGAAAATTTTCTTTGCATTCTTTTATGCTTCTTTTGACCTGCCTTAGCCCCTTCAATTCTTTTATAAAAATATGCAAATGTTCCTGCTCCTTTAATTTATGTTGGATCACTTTATTCTCACAGTGCAAACCTTCCAGTGATTACTGAGGCTACAAAATACAGCCTGAGCTCTGTTCCAAGGTTCTCAAGAGGACCTACATTCGGGCTGGGTCACCTCTGGTCCCCTAGCTACAAAGTAGTGTCACAGGTATTCACTGTGGGGCCTGAATCCTTTTTTTAAAAAAAAAAAATAGATATAGGTAGATATAGATATAGGCATAGGTATAAATATATAGAAATATATCCATGTTCGCAGTACCGAATGATTACAATCATCACATGGGGAGCTGGTACATGTTCATAACACAACTTAATGCTTTTAACTTCTGGGCCTCTGAGATAGCTCAGCAGACTAAGTGCCTGCTTAGGCAAGTGCAGGGACTGGGGTTCGATCCCTATCACCACATGCCATGCCGGTCCAAGCTGCAGAGGCAGACCCTGTACCAAATACATAAATTAAATATAAATATTTAACTCCCTGCTTCCTCCATCTCATGGTCCCTCTCTACCTGCAGATGATCTGAGCTTGCCTTACTCGGCCACTGAGCCATCAGGAGGACTAAGTTCTAGTTGGGCCCTTCCTCTCTGGGCAACAGCTGCAGAACACCTGGAAACACCTTCTTGGTTTGTTCAGGAGGACAGCGGCCTAACGTGGGGCCTGGTCATCACACTGAGGAAGACATTTAGATTTTCTCTGGGTGAAGTCAGTCAGCAAACACAGATGCTCTATGTTCTCTCTCTCACCTGACACTCCTGCTTTGTAGTACATTTTGAAGTGGAATGTATGATGTCTCCAGAATTGTTCTTTTCACTCAAGAGTGCTTTGAACATTAGAAATTTTAGGGGGTTCCACACAGATTTGATGATTGCTTTTTCTGCTGTCAACAATGCTATTGGTATGTTGGTAGGAGATGTATTAAACTAGATCACTCTGTGTAGTATGCACAATTAAACAATATCACTCCTTCCAGTCCATGAAGATAGGATACATTTCCATTTGCTTGTGTCCTGTTAAGTTTCTTCCACAACCCATTTATAGTTTTCATTGTAGAGAGTTTCTTCAGTAGATTTACTTCTACTTATCTTTTTTGTGGCTATTGTAAGATTATTTTCTTCTTTGTCTAGTGAAATTCTGCATAATTTCTGATGTTTTTTCTTTTACCATTTTATATTCTCTTTTTTAAAAATAGAATCATAAGCAAAAAAGAGAATATTCTCTTGACCTCATTTTCAGATATCTTGCTATTAGTATAGAAATGCCACTGGCTTATATTCTTTGACTTTGTGTCTTGAAATTTTGCTAAATTCATGAGTTCTAATGAGTTTTGGGGGTGCCACTTCAAATTGAAATATCTTTTCTTCATTTAGTTTGTCTAATTTATCTAGCTAGCACTTTTAGTACTGTGTTGAATAAAAGCGATGACAGGGGTGACATCTTTCTCTTATTCCAAATCCTAAGGAAAAGCTTTCCACTCTTCCTAGTCAGTATGTTGCTGCTTGTGTTTTTCCCATGCGCTCTTTGACATACAGAGGTATGTACACTAGACATATTTTTCACACAACTTGTTGAGAGTTCTTATCATGGAGAGAATTTCAAGTCTGTCAAATTCTATGGTATAATCACAAGTCACAGACACGGAGACTGATGGACAGAATAGACAGGCTAGAAATCAGCCTCCATGTCTGCAGCCAAACAAGGAGAGAGACAGCCTCTTGAAAAATGAGGCTGGCGAAACTGGACTGGCACACATCCTTGTCTCCTGCCTTGTGCAAAATCAAATTGAAAGGTACCAAAGACCATGTAAACAATGAAATTATAACAATGCTAGAATGAAATCTAAAGAAATCACTTCCATGCATGAGATTAGGCAAGTATCTCTGGATAAGACCCAAAAACACAGGCAATAAAAATAAAAGTAGACAAATGATATTGTGTCAAACTAAAAAGTTTCTGTATAACAAATAAGACAATCAACAATATGAAAACAAAATCTATTTAAAGGGACAGAATATTTATAACCCACATATCTAGTAAGACACTATTACATATAACATTTAAGGTATACAACTCCATAGCAAGTAAACAAATGAACTGATTAAAATTTGGCTCAAGACATAATTATTTTAGGACATTTGTCAAAAAAGGAAATATAGATGAGCACCAGGTGTGCAAAAAAAAAAAAAAAAACTCAATACCACTAATCATTAAGAAAATGTATGGCAAAAATGCAATGAGAAATCCCCTCACCTGAGTAAGGATGCAATTATATGAAAAGAAAACAGAAGAATACAAGTGCTGTTGAGAATGTTAAGGAAAGGAAACACACAATGGTGGAGTAAAGTAGCACAGTCACAATGGAAAACAGTAAAAAGGTTCCTCAACAAATGAAAACTAGAGCTATCATATCATCCAGCAATCCCTCTGTTAGGTAAATGCCAACGGAAATGAAATCAGCATTCAAAGAGTTACCTGCACCCTCTCACTTCTACAGCAGCTTAGACATGAGATCAACCTAACAATGAACGGAAGGATAAAGAAAGTTCTGAGTGCACACAGAACAGAATATTAGTCATCCATGAAAAGGATTATAAAGCTCTCATAAAGGACAGCATGGATGAACCTGGAAGACAAGACACTCTGTCAAATGAAATGAACCAGGCCCAGGCAAGCATGGCATGGGCCCATTGATATATAGAGGTTAAAACGTGGACTCTCAGAAATAGATAGAGCTGTAGATATCAGAGCAGGTAAGAAGGAGGAAGGAGTGGAGAGAGCTTGGTGCTTCTACTTGTATGGATGATCCTGCTCTGAGAATTATGAAGTCCTCAGAGGAAATAATTGCCCTGCTGTAGGGTTCTTAGTGTCTTGATCTCTTCATGTTAAATTCCCGAGAGGGCCTCTGGCCACTTGTGGTTAGCAGATATTAAGTCAGCAAAGGAATCAACAACGGAAATGTGTTTTCAGAGAAGAATCAAAGATGATTCACTTGAAATTTTTATAAGAAAATTCAGAAAAGCACATCTCGAATGTAGGCAGGAGAGAGCTTAGATGAGAAATAGATTAATTTTATCCAATTTGAGCTTGCTGATATTAATTGCAACCTTCATAAGGCACATGGATCATATATATTTAGGAATGAGAGTAACTAAGACATTAAAAGCCAGAAGTAATAGCAGTGAAGACAGACTGAGCTACATCCAAGACTTGAGGATTTTGGCATGAGGCATGACCGCTGTGGTAAGATGGCGCAGCTAGCCTATGTTTTTGCCTGAGTAATTACTTGTTCTGCTTTGAAAGAAGTCAGATTACTTTGCAATGCATTATTCCCCAAATTATACACTTCTTACAAATATATGGAACACCTTCTATGTCTGTGTGTTGAGCATGTTTTAAAATAATATAAAAGTTCTGAGAAATATGGGTATCACAATTTATACTTTATGCGGCTGGTGCACAAAATTGAATCACTGATGTCTGTCCCTAAATATTACCCGAATTTTGTCTGGAACATTATGCTATATATCATCTTCTCCTTAAACCCACTGCTTTCAAGGCCAAATAATGCCGGCTGACAAACTGAGATGAACAGTCCTCATTCTTAGGACTGAACTCCCCCTGCCGCTGTCACTTCTCCTCCCAAGGTAGCTTTCGCAGCATCACTGAGCAGAAGTCCAAGATGAGTCACTGTTCAGCCTCCATTTCTCTGTGTCTAGTTGTCCAAGCACTGCTGATCTTGCTCTGTAGGTCTCATGATGGCTTTCTCTCCTGTGTGCGCACTACCAAGCGTAGCCCTAGTCAGGTGCTCTTCATGTACACTTCAAGGTCTCACTGGCTCTGGTCTGCATCACCCCACCATCTACAGCGCTGCTACCTGCTGATCTAGCACATCACTCCAATCATGCTATTATTCCACGTAAAATTCCTCCATCACCTCCCACAAGTTCCACAGGAAAGTCTGAGCTCCTCAGCAGGAAGTGTCCAAAGGTAGCGTTGCCCAGCTTTTAATCTTCATCTGCTTTCTGTCCTCTGTGCCTACACTTTATGCCACAGTAATTGTGCATTACTAATGTGGCTTAGGCCTCCAAGATGCCCTAGAATCTCCTGTGCTCAGACGAAGGGCCAGGCAGGGAGAGGCAGCTCAGCAGGAACATGACCCTGAAGGGTGTGTTCCTCTCTTGGATCCACTTCTTTTACTGTCTCATGGCTGCTGTACAGTCACAGCTTTCCTCCGCCATTCTGTTCTGTCTGCTGCTTTTGGTTGGGGATCAGGCGACCTTGGGTGGAATCCGCTGAAACTGCAAGCGAAAATAACCCTCTCCTCCTTTCAAGTGCAGGTGCCAGGTGTTTTGTCCTAGCAACTGGAAAGCTCACTGACACAGTTTGTTGAAGGAAAGTAGAGCTACATCTATGTATGTAAGCAGGATGGTTTGGGTGATTGTACTGTGGATTTCTGCTGTTCTGTGGAAAGGAGTAGTTCATGGTTAATTTTTTTTGTCTTCTTTTTATTTATTTTTCTTTTTTTCTCTTAATTTCTTACAACTTTTTTTTCATTTTTTCTTTCTTCTTCCAATTTTACATGCATAGATCTGGTAATCTGAGGACAACACTGCAATACAACAAACACTGTGAAATTCACACTATTTTGTTTAGTGAAATTCTGTATCATTTGTAAATTTTTCTGTTTTAATACTATTTTGTACTCTCTTTAAAAAATAAAAAAATTAAGGGAAAATACCAAGAGTCCTATTTAAGTTACAGGTTCATTCAACAGGCGGACCACAGTCTCCAAGCTCAGTGTATATATGTATGTGGCTGAAGACACAGCAAAGCCATAAAATCTTCAAAATCACTTCATCTTAGAATTTTTCAGAAGAAAAATACATGAGCAGAGAGAACACACGCAATTTTTGAAGACTACGGCTTCTCAGATGTGTCTGCACTGAGACCTCGTTCTCAGAGGCTGGGCACGTTGCTAAGCTCAAGGCCTTTGCTGTCGGTGGAGCGTCGACCCTGTTCACTGCTGAGGGCGCGTGTCGTGAAGCTGTAGGAGAGACTGTACCTCGAAGATGACCTGTGTTCCTCTTTCAGCCAGACCTGCAACTAGCCAAGTGCATGAAAGAGCAGAGGGCCTGGAGGAGCGATGGTTAGGAAGGCGTCGTCCCAGTGCACGGTCCGGGCGGCACAGTCTCCTCTTGCGGACATGGTCATGCGGGCTCAATACACCATTCAGGAGGACTCAAAGCACGTCCCGAGCACTACTGCGGCCAACCAGCACCACACCGCAGAGCTACTCGAGCCTTTGTGTGATTACGTGCCAGGAAAACTGAAGTGGTCCTGGCGTCAGCGAGTACACGAGTGGCTGCAGGGACAGACAGCTTGCTGCACGCACTGCCCAGATCAAAGCGGCGACTGCTGAGTGTGAGTCCACGAACTGCGTCGTCCATGGAAAACTTCCGGCTAGCTGAGAGCGCCGCTCGAGCGGAACGACATTTTCAGGATGATGTGACTGCGACTTACACGACAGTGAAGCACCTGCCATGGCACCATGTCTGCCTGGCTCCACTCGAAATGGACACAGAACATACACCTTTAGCCACGTACACGGAAGTGAGACGGATTCCTAACGGAGACTGCTGAGCAGAGGTTCTGCGTTATAAGAGCTGCTCCAGAGAGTTCTCTTTAAAATTAGTCACTGGGCTGCGGAGACAGTGCAGCACCTAAGCGCCTCTCTGAGAACAGCAAGGACTGAGTTCAATCCCCAGTACTACATGCCGCGTCGGCCCCGCTGTACGCCTGTAAGCCCAGTGCTGGGGAGGCTACGACAACAGGATCACTCTGAGTCCAAGCTGCATATCAAGACCCTGTACTAAGTAGGAAAAAGATTTTAAAAATAAAATAAAGTCAGTCACCAGGAGCAACGCATGTCAATGACAGGGACTGAGTTACAAAACCATCTTACTTTTGGACCTATTCAGCACGCTCGATGGACTCCACCTGTCACTTCAGGGGAGAACAGCTGCATTGAAGTCACCAGATAAGGTAGCTCCTTTCAAAGCCCGACTGAAATTATGGGGCCAATCAGTGAACACAAGGGCTTTTTAACATTTCAAACATTAGTAGCTATTTTGGAAGAGACTGAGCCGCCATCTTCTTTCTTTCAGCTGGTGCACGATCGACGCTTGCTCTCAACAAGGCTAGAACATTACTTCCCAACCAGAAAAGATCCTGAACTCACAAGGAATGGGTCAATAACCTACTTGCAAATAGGTCCATGCCAGAAGAGGATCGAAAGCTTGCAATCTCGAGTGAGACGGCCTTAGGCGTGTGTGTGAGACAACTGCAAACCTGCCTGCGTTCTGGGTCACAGTCAAGACCAAATACCCTGCAACTGCCACTAAAGCTGTAAAATCCTGCTTCTGTTGCCAACATCCTGTCTTTGCCAGGCAGAGTTTTCTTCAGAGTGAAGAACAAACTCAACACAAGCCACACACTTCAGGAGTCGCTGTATCCAGTGACCCCAGAAGGGGCCGTGGAGCTGCAGGAAGACAAGTTCAGGGTTCCCACTGATCTGCACTATGGTGAGACATATAATGATTTCATTGTATATTACAAAGTAAAAATAGGAATAAAGCACATTTTAAATAAATACAGCGCCCTTGAAGTCATCTAGAAAGCACCCCCGCCCCAGCCAAGCATTTTATCAAATTGATCCTGGTGCCGCAGAGGCTGAGAACTCCCAGGACACTGTGTCCTGGCAACAAGACAGCTGAAAACACAGCTGTGAGCCCTCCTGCGCTCAGGCCACGCCTCCCCTTGCCCTGTGCTCCACCATGTCCAGGCCCTAATGCCGCGAAAGGCAAGTATGCATCCTGTACTCCTCCCGTCACTCTGTCCACACCCAAAGTAGCCAGCGCCTCCTCTTGAAAAGCCTCTACAGGCCTGCCCCACGGCCTCCCAGACAGTCACTTCTGGCTCTTACGTGATTACTGCGAGTAATGACGTAACTACACAGTGATGCCTGCGTTCGTGAGCACTTCCACTTGCAAACAGTGTGGTTTTCAAATAAAAGCATCCAGCAAACTGCTTCCATTCGCAAACTCCACATTGGGATTTTGAATGTGACCCCACCCACCTTCCGGGAATCATGGAGTGACTTCAGTTTGTGAACCGAGGTATCACTTTATTACATATTTGAATATCTGAGGAGAGAGTTGGAGCCCTATTCATCTTAATCATCCTGACTTACCTAGAGAATTGCATGGTATTTGTTGAAAAATAGACAATAAATACTCATTGAAAAGAAATAAAGGCTGGGTTTCCTTAAAGACTTCCATCATGAGGCATTCACTGAAAATCTGTATTTCATAATTCCAGTTCAAAATTTAAAAGCAAGGACATGACAACCTTCAGAAGATTAGGTGGGTTAAGAAGATGAAAATATGTTTGTAAATATGTAACACCCTCATTAGAGAAGTAAATGGAACACAACAGACCAGAAATTAAACAATTCCTGAAAAAAAAAAAAAATACAGAGATCATTTTGCAGAGTAAAACATCAACCAAAATGTGTGGAAAAGAAAAATGCTAGAAAAAGCAAATTTACCTCAGAGGACCTGGGTGCAGAAGGAGGCTGCCCACTGCCCAGGATGGTGCCGGGGAAGTCACCAATGAAGGGACCGGGGAAGGAGGCTGTCACACATACACAGCCCCTCTCAGCCACAGGCCCTGGCTAGGGTCAGTCCCCAGTGGTGAGGTGTCAACTTCCAGGTAACAAAGAAGGACACAGAGTCCAGTGAGAGAGAAGATCGTGCTCGTACTGCCCGCAGGACCCAGGAAGAGCAGGGGTGTCGACCTGGCAAAGGAGATGGCTGTCGCATCCTGAATTCCCATCCTTGCCCCATTCGAAGTAAATACTGGGGAGACACAGAGCTACTTCAGTACCTGTCCACTCTCTCCAGGGGCTGAGTAATCAGACACAGAGTTCTGTGTAGTCAGAACCCTCACCACAAATTTTAAAACAGAACAAAGAACACAAAGCACTTACTAAAAGCACACATCTTGGAAAACACAATATGTTTTAAAACAAAAGAATTTTCTAGCAAAATGAGAGTTTAATGAAGGCTATTCAAGAGCCCCCAAAGAAGCAAGACGACAGTGCAGATGTAAAACATGAACAATGAAAGCCACTGAAAGTTTAAAAAGTGAAAGTGGTACCTAGGTTCGCAAACTTGATTATTTCCATGATTCTGGTCACAAACCTAGTGGGAAGAGAACCAAATCGAATTCAGGAGTTAGTTTTGATGTTGACCTTACAGGGAAATTTGATCAGTTCTTGCTTAGTTCTGTTTGTGACCAGAATCATGGGAGGAATTGACCTTCTGAACTTAGCTACCACTGTTTTAAAATTCGTGTTTCAATAAGTAATCGGAAACATTTATATAGAAAGGATAATTTAGTGAGTTAGAACAATGGAAATCAATATGGTGATTCCTCACAAAACCCACTACTACAAATTGCACTGGGCCCGGTCGTTCTGCAGGTTCTTCCTAAAAGAATTAAAGACATATCGAGGTACATGCACACTGTGTTGACGGCAGCACAACTGATAATATGTAAGTCCTGGAAGCAGCCTCTACGCCACCAACAGATGAATGCGAAAGGAAAATGTGGAATTTACACACAGGGACGTACAACTCTGCCATAAAGAAAAATAAACTTGAATCATCTGTAGGAAAATGGATGCACTTTGAGACTGTGATGCTAAGTAAAATAAATCGTACATGTGAGCGTAAGAGCACTACATGGTTTCTTCTAGATAATATAAGAAATCCAAAGTGGAAATAAAGAGCAGAATAAAAGACAGTAGGAAAAAGGGCTAGATTTTTTTTGAAGATAGATCTTTAAAAAAAAAAAAAAAAAGGAAGGGAGCCATGACATGGAGGGAGGGAAAAGAAGGAGAGGGAAGGGGAAAAGTTAAGATATGTTATGTACATGAATAACTTCCAACAAGGACTATGCACACACTCATGCACTGCATCATATTGCAAACATGCATTAATAAAAAAATGAAAATGAGAAAAAGGAACAAGCCCAAGAATCTCTCACAACACAGTGTGAGGTGACAAGCTGAAAAGTGGAAATATAGGATTGTATATAGCACACGTAAGACATGGATGATTGAGTCCAAGTCCCAGCAATCTTCCACTAGAGGGGCTAGCACCCTTCACTGCCTTGTGACACTGTTTCTGGATGTTTAAACAATCACACTGCTAAGAGCCGTGGAGATAGTTCAGTAGAATAAGCACTTGCCTGGCAAGCACAGGGTCCTGAGTTCAATCCCCAG
>NDGM011223497.1:889-19538 GCA_002564305.1 Octomys mimax
AAAAAAAAAAAAAAAAAAAATATATATATATATATATATATATATATATATATATATATTAGTGCTGGCCAGCAAGACAGATCAGCAGAGTAAGTGCCTGCTTTGCTAAACTAAGGGACCAGGGTTCAATCCCTGGTTGCACATTCTGTGCTGGCTCCAATCCCGGGGCACACTGACCTGGCAACTGAGTCCAAGCATGGCGGTGCACACCTGTAATCCCAGCACTGGGGAGGCTGAAAGCAGGTGGGTCACCACGAGTCCGAGCTGCGTAGTGACACCCTATACCAATAAATAATGGGAAAATAAATAAATAAAATAAAATAAAAGCATTGCTTTAAAAAACTGATCCTGAAATGAATTATCTAGCTGAAAAATGAACAGATGGCTTGTAGACAACTGTCCCCCAAAGTGTAATAATGCAAATTGGGCTAAAGGTTGAATTTTGCCTTGCAAACTGATAAGGCAGACTCATTAGGCAAATTGCCTTAAGTACACCTTCCTCCTGGGGCAGAAAAAGTTATTGTTGGATCAGAATGGGTTTATTTATATGTCTGAGTACACATGGAGGGTGGATGGTTTGCTGGTTTTCCTAAGTGACTTTCTTCTGCTGCTTTCCCAAGGATTGTTCTGTGTCTCTGGCTTAACATAGGTGAGCCTTTGTGCATTACCACAAAATAAAATGGGGACTCAGCTATCAAAGGTGTGCTTGCTTGCTTGCTTGCTTTCTCTCTTTCTCTCTTTTTGCAGAACCAGTGATTGAACTCAGGCCCTTGCACTTGCCAAGGAAGTGCTTATTCCACTGAGCCATCTCCCCGGCCCCAAAAGTCTTCTTTAAATGTTATCTGTCCATTCATTTTCTTAGGCATAAGTATGTTGCTGTCACAACTCCCACTGCAGTTATTCCAACCTGCCCTTCTCCATTTACACCCTCCTCACATTTCAAAGGCTAACTCTGCTGCTCTCACTTCTTTGAGTAAACTCAGTCAGGCAAAAGTCCTACCCCTTTCTTCCTGCTGGGTAATAGTTTTCTGTCACTTCGCTTTTCTGTTCTTTTTCCTCTGAGCCAATATTCGTGCTATATTTTTGGCTCTTATTTAATCCCCTTGAGTTTGTCTTGGGTAAATTGCTCCTCTTTCATTTCCTTTTTGATCTTTTTTGCTTCACTGGTAACTTTCCTTGAGTATGGAAGACTATTTTATCTTTCCAGAACTTATCACCCTGGAATTTTGTATTTAGTGATTCCTTCTCAATTCAAGGCTTGAAATTCCACACAGCTTCAGTAAATGTCACTTGCTTTGCCAATTCCTTCTTTCCCTGCAGCTAATGTTTTTCTCTTCTGTTTCTCTGCCTGACCTACTCTTACTTCAGGGATTCCCTCCCGGCCTCTGGACACCCTATTGATCCTCTTCATATCTCTCTTCACTTTCACTTTAGCTACACTGTCAAATCCTGTGGCTTTTCAATGGCTTGTTAGGGCTGTAATTCTGTTTCCTGTTGTGGTCATTTCAAATTACAGACTTCAGTATTTCCTTGCCTGTTACGTATTCCTCTTTGTATGCCACCAACTACCCTGAATTCAGTGGATCTAAAAAGAGATTTAAATATACAATATTTGAATTCTGAAATCACAGTTCAAAATTCTGATGATTAATGAGACTGAAAATATTTGATTTGATTTTCCTCAGAAAATGTAGTCTTTACATTATTTCATCAGCATCTTAATCCATGCCACTACTTCCTTTCACTAAATTTATACAAGTATCATCTTTCTTGATTTCTACACTTTCAGCATCACTATTCTCAGCACCACAGCCAGACACATCCTTGAACAGAATTAATCAGGTCAGACCTGGGGACAAGCAGCGTGTGGTCCCTCCACTTTGGAACCTGGGGCAGGTGGATTGCATGTCTGACCTCACCTTGGGCAAGTGTGTGACTTCACAAGATGTTGCCCCAAAAGCAAATATCTTAAAAATAATGAGTTGGTAGGTTTAGCTAGGTAGCTCAGTGGATTAAAGCACCTGCTTAGGCAGACACAGGGACCAGGGTTCGATCCCCAAACTTGCTTTGCTGGCCCCACCCCTGGGGCGCACTGAGATGGCCATTGAGAGTGGGCGTGGTAGCGAGCTCCTGTAATCCCAGCACTTGGGAGGCTGAAAACAGGAGAATCACTACGAGTCTGATGAGTATGTAACTCAGTGGGCAGGTTCTGTGTTCCATGCACATTACTGAAGAAAACTAGGGCTGGGGAGATAGCTCAGCCCTCTAGTGCCTGCCTGGCAAGTGAAGGTCTTGGGTTCCATCGGGCCCTGAAACTTCAAGTGCATGGTGCTGGCCACCGAAAATGGACATTGTTGTATGTGCCCATAATCCTGGCGCTGCGGAGCAGTGACTATAAGTCTGAATTGCACAGCGAAACCCTGAAACAAACAGGTAAATAAATAATTAATTTTTAAAAAGCAGAAAAATAGTGGATCAGTGTGTGTCACTCTGCTCAGACTCCTCTGATCATCTGCTACCTTGTTTTTGAACAAAACTCCAAGTGATCTTCTGCCCTCAGCACCATGTGCCTGCAAGCCATCTCTGCAGTCCTCTTTTCCTCCAGGTGTGCTGGCATCTTTAGGGCTCCTTAATTAGCTAAAACTTACCTGCTCTGGCCTTTAGCCCATGACCTCTAACTCGTGACCCCTATCCAACTGGCTGTCACTCTCACCGCCTGGGAGCCTGCATTCCCATTTTTGCTCCTTCTGTGACATGTCCTCTGAACACCCTGTCTACAATTATAATTAACCCTTGTTCTCCACCCCTTAACTAAATCACTGTTTCTGCTATATAATTGAATTGTATTTCTCCCTAAGGGTTACCTTCTAGTATAGATTCAATGCATTTATTTTGTTGTTCCCAGTAAAACATAAGCTGCACAATGAGAGGAATTTCTGCTTTTTACACATTCCATTATTTCTTCCCTAATTCTTAGAACACAGTAGAAGTTCAATGAAATTCAGTAGAAATTCAATAAAATTCAGTAGCAATAATGAACAAATTCTAATACGAAGTGTTTTGAGATCATATCACTATAAAAGGCTGCTGCTTTTATTAGTATCCTGTTAATTCTATTATTAATATCCCTCTCCCCATTTTATTTAGCTCATGTGTACATGCATGAACACACACCATCTTTTCATTTTCCTAACTTTATATTCTTTCTTGCTTTTCCCAATCAATTTCTGAGCTATTTACTTGTAGACATGTTTAAGTCTTTCAACTATTTAGTGAAAATTTTTTTCCTAACTCATATGATGACATTAGAATCAGTCTCCACGGAGTTCTTACTACTGAAGCCGAGGTATGTTGAGTGTTTCTCTAGTGAGTAACTTCATGGCATGTCTTACCATTGAATATTCTTTCTTACAACTTTTAGTCAAATGCTTCACCCACATTAAGTAAGATCTTTCTGTCTCTAGCTTATTTTGAGAAACTCCACTCCAGTACACTGAGTGGTTGTTTGTGGTCTTCTGGTGTAGATATGTTTTATTTATTTTTTGTCTTTTTGAGACAGGGTATCACTATGCAGATTAGGTTAGCCTTGAATTCACTTTGTAGACCAATGTCTTAGTTACTCTTCTTTCATTGCTGGGACAAATACCTGACACTCAAAATGAAGAAAGGAAAGGTTTATTTAGCTCACAGTCACTGAAGGCTTCATCCCACACTCAGCTGGCTCCAAGGCAGAGTGGCACACAGCAGAGGGCAACCTTTCATGGTGGTGGCAAAGAGCTAGAGCACAAGGGAGGGGTAGCAGCAGCTCAAGCAGCTGGCTTCTCTTGCCTCCTTACATTGTAATGCAAACTATATGCCCCAGGGCAGGTACAGCAACCACACCCACAGTAATCAATCCTAAACTCCAGAAGCCACCCCAAGACTGCATGCAGCTTTGGGGGGACACCTAGACACAAACCATAATAACCAAGCTGACCTTGAACTGGCAACAATCCTCTTGCTTAAGCCTCCCTAGTGTTGGGGTTATAGTCCATCACCATGTCTGGCTAGATTTGTTGTTTACCTATTGTCATAGTATAATTATTAGTAAGCATTATTTCACTCTGCAAAATTATTCTGTATTTATTATTTGATGATAAATCATAGATTCTTTGTGTGTAAGTTAAATAAACTAAATTGCATCCCGTAAGTTTTCCTTATAGCAAATGCAAATGTCTTGTGCTGCCTTAAAGAAAATGCAAGCCACTAGACTATACTTATAAATATCATATCACTCTTTGGTGAGTAAAACCTAAGTCTTATTATAACCTAAAATGTTTTAATTTCAGTAGAATTTTTCTCTTAAATGCATGGTAATATCATTGCCTTGCAATTTTGATCAACCTTCTCTCTGCGTGAATTGTTCCAAATTTTATTTATTCAAGGGTCTATATCCACCTTTTAAAAAATTCTTACATCACCAAATAACTTTGTGTGTGTGTGTGTGTGTGTGTGTGTGTGTGTGTGTGTCTTTGGTATTATGGATGGAACCTAAGGCCTTATATATATGCAAGGCAAGCAGTCTACCGCAGCTCCAAAATAGCACATAGCCATTACCTATTTAAGTCCCTTTCTCCTTCATGCCCCCTTCTAACACAGCGGCCCTCTTTTTCTTTCTTTTTTGGTGTATTAATGCAAGTGGGCTTATAGCTCCTTGAACAAAAAGTTTGACTTCTGTGTCTCTTGGTTTTGCAGCATTAAGCCTAGAGTGAGACATCTTAATAGGATAAAAAGACAATTACAAAAGCAATAGAGATGAGTGTTGTGGTGATGTTAACTTTTGGAAAATATAATGGAATAAAGTATGAGATTTCAGTAGATATTTGTAATTGAACAAGAGCAATAATTAGCAATATACCTTCATCTACAGAGTCAAGATTAATGCTTTCATGAGTTTGTAGTACATTTTTACTGAAATTATGCTGCTAGTGTTACGGGAACGGGTTAAGCATAGGGAAAATATACTTACTTTTCATTAAATCTAAAATAACTTTCAGGGCTGGCCAACTAGCTCAGCAGATTAAAGCACCAGCAAGCAGGAACAGGTGCTGGGGGTTCGATCCCTGGGCCTGCTGTGCTGGCCCTGCCCCTGGGGTGCACTGAGATGGCAATTGAGATTGGGGTGTGGTGGCGTATGCCTGTAATCCCAGCTCTTGGGAGGCTGTAAACAGGTGGATCACTATTAGTCTGATCTAGTAGTGAGACCCTGAACACCCTGTAGACTCTTCCCTAAAAAATAAATAAATAAATAAATAAATGAAACAACTTTCTGCATAAGATGTATCAGTACTTTGTATGTTGCAGGAAGAAAATGCCAACCAATTGATGTCCTAATGTGTTCATGAGTCACTTAGAACTTTACTTGCAGTTTACTGATGGAGCTTACTTAAATATGTTTAATAATGATTTCTCTTAAGTTATTCAAATATGTGTGTGTTTATCTGTAGATATAATAGATAGACTTCAAAACTGAAGTTAAGTGGGTGAGGTATTTCTACCATTCCTTTGCAGTCAAAAATCACCAACTATATGAAACATTCTTATTTACTAAGTATTCAAACATTTAAGAAAGAATTATTTTTTAAAAATTGACTGCCAAGATATCAATACTTTGAAAAAACTGGTATCTAGTGAGTTTAGTAGAACTTGAAGAACAACTGCAAATTCCAAACATTTCTGAATCTTGGAAGAAAAATTACAGATATTTTAGACAAAACCAACTCTCGAAAATTCAAAGTAGAATAAAAAGCTTTACAGAAGTTTGCCATTTTTGCTGTCTAGTAAAAGAAACTGTGTACTTGCAAATCATGAAAAAGAAAGTAGGTTTCATAGTACAGTGGATCCAATTCTTTTAGAGACATGTAGGTGGATGAGTAAGACTAATTACTCGTAAATGAAGTTTAATTACAATACTCAGTATGGATTTTTGTTTTCTTGGATCAGAAAAGAAACTAAAATTTCTATGCATTACACTGTCTGCTTTCAGAGAAATTGTTCTACAAAACTCACTGCTGGAACATCTTTAAAGCATATTTGATATGATACAGCCTTTAGTTGTAAAGACGAACAAAATTTGGAACTATTTACAGAAGAGCTTGTGCAAATCTTAAATGAAGTGAAGTATTTCACAATTGTCTGCTTGATCTGAGTAGCTGAAACAAATAAAAATACGTGGTATGGCTTTGCTGTGGAACAGAAACTGTGGATCATATTCATGCATGTTCTATATATTGCATATTCACATTTCATCTTTGTACTGCCCTTGTGTTTGTGTTCAGGTCATTCATATTTTATTTTGAAACATTTTCATTTTCAGATCAGCAGTTGTGTGATCCTGGTGAATTTCTTTGCCACGATCACGTGACTTGTGTCTCCCAGAGCTGGCTGTGTGATGGGGACCCTGACTGCCCTGATGATTCAGACGAGTCTTTAGATACCTGTGAGTAGAAAGGTTCTTGTGCCATTTGGATTTGCCTTCCACGTGAAATGAAATGTCAGTTGTTTTCATGGATGACTGCTGTTGTAGTTGATTCTTTTTTTTTTTTCAAATAACCTAAGAGGTTTGAAACTTTTGTTTTATTTTCTTAAAAGTGAGTGTCCTAATGAGAGCATACGATGCAGCTCTGTATGTAAAAGGAAGGAAATAGGAGGTTAAATATTGCAATGTGATTCTATTAAATCCTTTAAGACACAGCAATGAGGGCCTGACAGATAGCTCCGTGGATTAAAGCACCTGTTTAGGCAGATGCGTGGACTGGGGTTTGATCCACAGCATATCGTGCCGGCCCTGCTCTCAGGGTGCACTGAGAATGTGATAGAGACTGGGTAGTGGTGCATGCCTGTAATCCCAGGGCTTCGGAGGCTAAAAACAGGATGATCGTTACCAGTTCAATCTGTGTAGTGAGACCTTGTAGACCCTGAAGATCCTGCCTTAAATGCATTTAAAAAAGCAATGGAAGAAATCTTCACCAATAATGTATCTTATATATGTTGAGACACTAATATATAAAAATACTACATAAATCAAACTTTAGCTCCCATGTTATATGTATTAATATCTAATAGCAGGACAAATAGAATTAAACTTCTTTGTTTTTTTACCCTGTAAACAGAAACTTCATTCAGCTACATAGTGAAGAACTTATCTATATATATGACTCTAAATTCTTTATTGTGGAAACTAATAGCAGATGCACTGAGAGTTTTGTCTACACTAGAAATTCTACTGTGACTAAATTAATTACTAATATGACCAAAGCAAAATGGATCACCCTTTTCACAATGCATATGCTTTCCCAGAATTTATACCCTGAAGTTTGATACTGGTATAGTATTTGTAGCATTTCCCATATCAGTCTTGCTCGAGATATGCCAATATATTAACATTGTCCCCAAAGCAATGACATAGTTCTGTGAAGTCAAAAGGGAAATTTCCTTCATTGTTATGCTTGATATGGTAGATAAAAAATTTTTAGCTCCGTTTTCCATTTTTATGAACATCTTTGCAAATTTTATAGACGACACCCAAAATATGCTTCCTTGATGAAAATCTTGCCATTAGAAAATAAGTAGTGCTTATTTTCTTCACGTTTGCTGGTTTCCTAAAGTTTCTGGATGTACAAGTAGTAGAGTCATTTGCTTTAACTACTTTACTTGAATGAGTTGATTTCTCCACAACATAAGGTTGTAGTTGTTTACTGCATTTATAATTTTTAGTGATTTTTACCAGTGTAATTCTAAAAATGTTCATTAAGTTTCTTATAGTATAGACAATTATAATGGATGAATAAATGTTGTAAATCATTATGATGGAATATTGTTTGGCAATATGAAGTAACAATGAATTCATGCATACTGTAACACTGATGAGCTTTAAAATGTTACAGATGCTGAGAAAGATCTAGTAAGAAAAGAACACATAAGTCATACGGTAGATGCCACTTGGGTGAATCTATAGAGAGAGAATTTTGGGAACAAAAGAAGGAATGACTGGGAATGAATATGGGGTCCTTATTTGGGGTGGGGGTTGGAGAAAATGTTTAAATTTAGGTTGTAATGTTGATAGTTTTACAACTCTGAATGTGTTGAAAACACATAATTGTAGATTTTAAATTGGTGGAATGTTAATTACATGTTAATAAAGGTGTATTGAAAAGGAGAAGCTTGCTATTGAGCATGAAAGTGCAGAAGGTAACATGAAAAGACAAACATTTCGAACGTGAATTATGTAGTATTGGGACAACATTTCCACTCACTCTTTGTACGTTAAAGTCCTCTTCTAGGCAAGTGCCACTTCCTCATTAATTACAAGTAAAGACTCTCATGGCATAATCAGAGCAACAGTCTTCCTTTCAGTAGCAGATTCTCGTGTTCTTCCTCTGTTCTACCATCAATTCTGGGACTAAAAACAGATAGAAACATAAGAGATTTGTGAGATCTGCCTGTGGAAAGATCAGATGGAAGAGAAATGCCATGGACCTCCGACTGGCAAGTAGCACAAGCACAGAGCAATGCTGTGGGGCGCATCCTAGGCAGGAGTCCGCTTCATGCCAGTGAAGAAGCAACAGTGTTTCCTTCCTGCTAAAGAGGGAAGTCAGCAAGAGAATGTGAGGAGGGAGGCTTTGTGGCCGAGAGATGGTACAGGAAACTATCTACTCCTCAGACTCACCTAACAGAGGATTTAAAGATTGCTATTGTTCTAACTGGGTACTGAATCAGCACAACACATTTACATTTATAGTGAATTAAGCTGTTCCAGATAAATGGTTATAGTTAGTACTAATCTAAATAGGGATAAGCACAGAAAAAAGCTTCATGAAAAATTTCAGACTTTAAAATTTAAATTTTTCATTCCAGATGTTCATAATTTTTATTTTCTCTACACATAGTGCTTTGTAATGTGTTGTTTTATGATATTCTAATGTAGTCATCACTGATCTACATAAAGTTATAATTTTATAATTACATGAACATATACATTCAATGCAAAAGAGAAATAGAGATGAAAAAATCTTGAATACTGATTTTTAGAGGTTGCAATTTTGTACTCATCATATGAACAAAAGTACGTAATCATCTTTAATTTGAAGACAAAGTATGTTGTGTTTGTACAATATTAGATGAAAGCAGTTGATGCAATATATTTATTTTTCCTAAAACTACTTTTTTTGATGTGAGAGGGACATCTAATCCAGCATAATATTTATTATGACACTATGAAAGCCTTAAAGTGACAAAAATTCTAATAGGAAATAAATAGGTATTTTTGAGGAAAAGGAAAAGCTTTACTTTAAAACTATGATCACTGAAATGTGTTAGAAAAAATTTATACATAAAGAAAAACATGAAACCATGGAACTTCAATTACATGTACATATATTACAGGCACCGAAAGTTCAGAGAATATTGGCCTCTGCTTCTGTGTTTCTTTGGAGGTATTTCTAGTATTCATGAAGCAGGAAGTAGATTTTAAGAATGAGTGTGAGAATATTATTATTTGAAACTGATTAGGTGTTATTTGGGGGGGTCCATGATCTAGAATATATAACTGGAAAATTTTAGTCATCTATCACTACTATCAAAAATGAAAAATCAAAACAAAAAATGAAAAATCACTGCATCTATAAAATTATTTTGAGATAGTTTTTCAAGTGTCTAAATAAATAATTATAAATGCCAACATTTGATCGCATGGGTCCACAAACATAGGAAATCAAGAAAATCCTCCATTTTTACTTATTGTTTTAAATTTGCTGCTGTTAGTGGGTGTAATATACAACCATAATGGAAGTAAATAGTGAAAATTTTTGTTCCTGAAATGAAAGCTGGGTACCATCTGTGGCAAAAGAAAGTCTTTTTGAAAGGCAATTTTATTCTGAGGTATTCAAATTTCAATTCCTCCTAGGAATATTCTGTTACATGCTTGATGATACTTCATTGCCAACAAACAACTCCAGCTGATGTGTAATATTTTCTGGGAATCTGATGTTATTATGCTTAAAACTAGATTCTTCTCTTTTAAGCCCAGCAAGTAATAACTGTGCTATTTTCCTTCTTTCCTATTGCCTTGCACAATCCCCCTTCAGAAAGCTATTCAAATTGTTCTTTAATTACAGATCATATTTTGGACATAGGAACTCATTGTCCAGTAAAGGACAATGAAAATGTCCTTATGGCTGGCTGGATACCATTTGCAGCCTGATAGTGACTGTAATAATTTGCACATTGAGATTGCTCTGTCTTGCCCTTTCAAACTTTTCCTGTAAAGGACGAGACAGTAAATATTTAGGTCTCACATGCCTGCGAGAACTCTATTGAATATTCTTTTTAGTTTTTTCTTTTTTTATAAGATACCTTTATAAATGGAAGGAAAACTATGTGCCATAGATTATACTCCAAACCAGCGTGCTGTTGGTGAAATACTGTCAACAGGCTGTAGTTTGTGAAATCTCTACTAAAGTGTCACGGCTGCCCCATGGATGCTGTTCCATTGTAGAGGAAGGTCCAGGCCCAGGCACTGCCCCTCCATGGAGCGGCATGATTCACCAGTGGCGGGACTGTGGAGCTGCTCACGGAGCTGCTTAGACTCATGGGCTACACACGCTGCCAACTGGAGCAGTACGCTGTTATTTGCCAAATCTGTTTTTATTTCTTCTGATTTTTGCATAGCTCTCTTTTGATTAGCATAACACTTCACTATATATTACAGAACTATTGGCTTAACTGAACAGATATTTGCTTCTCTCATACGTAAATTACAAAAATGGACAATTCAGAACGGAGACGGCAGCTGCAGAAGCACAGTCAGTGGCTTCTTCCACCTTCTGCACTGCCATCCTAAGCAAGCAGCCACCGTGCTTGCTTTGCCTATCCTGGTATCTAAGTCTGTATCCGGCAGAGAGAAAGGAAAGAGAAAAGGAAAAACACAGGTGCTCTCTGATTATATTCATTAGGCCAATAATGGGTTTTATAAAAACTAATCTCAGTAGATTTCTGCTGACCAGAACTGATTATATGCATGTGGGACAATGAATACTCTCAATATTGCCCATTGTTTAAAAAAAGAAAAAGAAAAAGGAGAGCCGGCCAAATAGCTCAGCAGATTAAAGCACCTGCAAGCAGAAGAGGGTGCTGGGGTTCGATCCCCGGGCATGCCATGCAGGGCCCGTCCCTGCGGCACGCTGAGAAGGAAATTGAGACTGGGTGTGGTGGCGCATGCCTGTAATCTCAGCTCTTATGAGGCTGAAAACAGGAGAATCACAATGAATCCGATCTACTAGTGAGGCCCTGAACATCCCATAGACCGTTCCCTAAAGTACAGAAATAAAATAAAATGAAAATAAATAATGGCATTCAGGTAGTAGAGAAAAAAGGGGAGAAAAATCCGGGTAGGCCAAGCCACCTGGTCCGCCCTGGCTCTCCCTTCTCTCCACCCACAAGGTAGGGACAGAATGCACAGTGCAATCAAAGGACTTCTGAACCACAACAGCTTAGTAGCAGCACTCAGTTTCCCCAGGGACATTTTTAATCGTGGCCTGCACCTGAACTCTCTGTGTCTTCTTTGCCCTTTCTTTGCAAAGGAAAGAACAGTACCTGGTCTGAAGAGAACATCTTAGAATAGAGCTTGCTTCACACACACACACACACACACACACACACACACACACAATATTCTTCTCTCTCTAAAACCATGTCTGTTTTCCTTGCTTCCAGAGCTCAAAAAGCATCTTATCTAGAGGATCTTTTATTTATTTATTTATTCATTTATATTTAGGGCAGGTGTACAGGGTCTCACTACATAGATCAGACTCCTAGTGATCCTCCTGTTTACAGCCTCCTAAGAGCTGAGATTACAGGTGTGGGCCACCACACAGAGGCTCAGTGGCCATCTATGTGCCCCCCGTGGGCAGCACCAGCACAGCAGGTCCAGGGATGGAACTCCCAGCTCCTGCCTCTGCCTAAGCAGGTGCTTTGATCCGCTGAGCTATTTGGCAGGCCCTTAGAAGATCTTTAGAAAGAGTATCCAGCTACTCCTCTAGATAGGTTTTCTCTTGTGCTTACTCAACACCTAACTTTGTATTTGCTTCCTTCCTTAAGGATATGTCTAAGGGATATATTATACATTAGTTTGAATTTAGCTGTAAAATTTGTATCACTAGGTATTTTGAGCATATATTAGGGCAAATGTGTTCAGGCATTTTTTGTACTTTTTTGATAACTCTTCCAAAATATTATGCTTAGTTTGTCTACAGTTAAAAATAATAGACTAAAAAGTACATTTGGGGAAATATTATTAATTGATTCTGCAATCCTGAAATGAAGCCCTTATAATCTCATTTATAAAAATTTAGAAATTCAATTTTTGTTCTCCTGTATCCCTCTAAATTGGACATTATTGAAAGCAGACTGCATTTCTTTGAAATTGCTCTCCAGTTTGGAAATATTGAGGTAAAGGGAGGTTCAAATCCTGAAATAACCCCTCAAACCACCTAATTTTAAAATATAGAATCACTTGAAAGAGACAAAGGCCATCCCACCAGGGTTATTTCACATTGGCTTTGGGAGGGATCAGTTCTAAGTGAACAATTCAGTGAAAATAACAAGTCTCCTGGGTAGTAGTCACAGAAGTATTTATGAGAAATGAAAATAGCTCTAAGTCATTAGGTTAGATATGACTCTGAATGAATTGACTGTTGGTTCCATTATGTTTCTGTTGTTGAGGGATTTTAAACTTTATTTAGATAGCAGAATGTTAATGAACGACTTATATTCATCTGCTGACCTTTCCCCTAAGGATATAAGGTAGAGATCATTTCATAACTTCCTTTTAAACTTTCTTTGACACAGGTCACAGAAGTAAAATGGAATTCAGGTGGGAGATTATTAGCAAACAAATGTTGCCCTGTAAAGATATATAGTAGAATAAGACACTGAAGATAGACTATAGAAAAAATAAAATAGATGGAAATATGGTCCTTGTTCCTAAGTGATAGTGATTTAGAGGTCGCTTTGCAATGAGCCAATTCAGGAGAGCAACAGAGCTAAGCTTTTTGTTAAGTGGAGGATCTGAAATGATGCTACAGACTAAAGAGAAAGGATATGAGGCCCAAGAGGACAGTTTATGTCTCTTCCAATTCCTTTTATTTCGCTCATTGTATTCTGAGTTTTCACTCCTTAGCAGTAGAGAGGCCAAAAGCATTGACCCTTCTTTAATAACAAAAAATCCTCCCACTAATGCATTGACTTGAAGGATGATATTAGAATAGTGGGAAAATGTAATTGTGAAATAACAGGGTCTATCTTAGGACAGCTCACTTTCCCAGCGCAGTAAGGATGAAGAAGAGGGTAACATTTCTACTCACTGTACCCAGCAATGTGCTCACAGGCCTCTGAAAGTCTGCCTTTGCGATTCTCAGAAAGGTTAATTGGAGGCACCAGTGATGGCGCTGATGGCACTGACTGTCCACAGCTCACACAGGCAGAGCAGACTGAGGGGCAGCAAAAGGTCTCACCTTTCCACTGAAGAAGTCTGTGTTCCCTGGTCTTCTGATCCAGATCATAGGTCACGCAATGCCAAAAGACACATGTCCCTCAGCCAGTATTGGAAACCACAGGAAATGAAACTTTGAAAGGACATAAAGGGGGTGAAATGCAGTCATGAATTCTAGAGACACTGCTGATAAAATCTCCTTAGCTTAAAGGATGATGTACTGTAAACAAACACTCCTGCAAGGCTCTACAGGGACAAAGCTGAAAGCTGCACTCGCGGTCTTCCCAGAAACTGTTCAATCCATCATTTATCCACAAGTTATCTAGCATTTGGACTTGAGGATAAAGTCTTTCTACCTTTCACGCGTGAGCACATTTCTTCCCAGAGGATGTTTTATTTTTTACAGTCCGTGTGCAGAATTTGCATTTGACTTTCATTCAGAATTGGCTCTAAAATGACACGTGTTGCTAAATGAAGCACTCCGGAGTGTTGCATTCCAGGATGGATCCTTAATGGCAGTGTCGCTTTCTGTCTTCTCCACCCCCATTCTTCTGTCATACACCCTGAAAGAAAGGCATCAAAGCCAAAATATACTTATGCTATTTGCCGTGCAGCACTGGATATCATCAGTCTACTAATTGCTGTATTTGACCTGAACAAGATCAGGTAGCACAAATGGCAGTGGATCTCTTTGTCCTGAAAACTTTGTAACACTTGCTTTCCAGGTTTGTGGGATGGCAGATGTTGCACAGAAAGGCAAAAAGATAGTCTTCTCTGGGATGGTACAATTCAGGGAAAATGGGGTTTAGCATTGCTTTCAGCCTGAAGGATTTCCTACTAAAGGCCAAAAGAAAGAAAGATGAGGCATAGAGACGGGTTAGTTAGGAGGCCCACAATAGTGGGTGAAAAGGCTGGCATGGGATCCAGAGTGTCTTTTCCTGAACTTCCTGCTGCAGCATAGTTTATGAACTGTGTCCCTGTGAAATTCATGTGCTAAATCTCTAACCCAGTATCTCAGGCTGTAACTGTACAGGAGACAAGAGGCTTGTTTAAAGTGATAACTAAATTGAAATGAGGTTTTACTGGATTAAACACAATTCTCACTGTTGCCCTTATAAGGAGAACTGTGGATGTACTAAAATTCCAGGGGAGTACAGACACAGAAAGATGACCATGCAAACAGAAGGCAGGGAAACCGTCTTCGTGTCACAGAGAGAGGCCTCAGGAGAGCCAGCCCTGCTAAGAGAAGAAAAGCAAAAGAAAAAAGGAAGAAAGCAAAGAAGCCAGATCTGCTGACAGGGTTCTGTTCCCAGAATTGTGAGAAAATGTTTCTGTGTTTAAGGCAATCCATGCATGGCACTGTGTTAGGGGAGCTCTGACACATAATTATAGATCCCACGCTAGATCTCTTAAAACTCCATTTTCTACCAATATAAGAAAAGTGAAGCAATTTTTAAAAAACCTATTTCATTATTTATGTATTTAATATTTTTATTGGAAAAAATCTCCTGTTTTCTCTTTAAGGTACATACTAATTCTCACTAAAGTGTATACTATAGGCACTGTAGGCCTATGAATGTATGTTGACAATTGAGACTGGGTGTGGTAGTGCGAGCCTGTAACCCCAGCGCTTGGGAGGCTGAAAACAGGAGAATCACTATAAGTCCAATCTGTGTAGTGAGACCCTGTAGACCCTGTCCTAAATAAGAAAAACAACAACAACAACAACAAAATAAAGCAAGCAAACAAAGAAATGGGTTTGGCTGACCCTTATGATAGTGGTCTGGGAGAAGCATTTAGAGGCGCAGTTGATAGTTTTCTTATAATGCATAACAGACACTTAGCTACTTGGCCTAAGCTCTTATTTTCCCATTTTTTTTCCAAAGAAAACAGTAGAAAAGTAGCCAGTGTAGAATAATCATAGCATTTATACTAATAATATGTATATTAAGTTGTTATAATCTGTTATATTATAATGTTTTATTTTGAAATGAGCATTAGATAAAGCATTAAATAATATGTAATTTGACAATAAAAGAAGTGTTTATTTCTCTGTGTAGGCACTTAGGAAATTTTGTTATGTTTTTCTTCCAAATGTACACATATTAATCAATTCAATGTCTGGATTTTTATGATATATAGATGAATTTTCTTCAAGAAAACTAGAATCCTTTCAATCCATCACTAGCTCTTTATATTGAGGGACTACTGTGTTGAAAGTATTTGCCAGGCATAAATGCTTCAAGTTCTTAAAAGGGCCAACTCTAGATCTCCTTCCCTACTGTGAGAGTTTTAATTTGTGCCAGAGATTCTTAATTTCATCTATCCTTGTCAACAGCAATGCTTTCCTTGTAAAATGGCACAATAGTCATCATGAAGGTGATAAAAATGATAATTACTGGTACAAAAACCATTATTATAAGCCACGTACTATACCATTAAATTCAGCTAGATTATCTTCCAACCAGAGAACAGGTTTGAGAATGGTACCAGCTACAGTTTTTTTTTGTTTGTTTGTTTCTTTGTCTGTTTTTGTTTTTATTTTCATGTATGTATTTGGTACAGGGTCTCACGAAGCAACTTGGACTCATAGTGATCTTCCTGTTGTTAGCCTCCCCAAAGCTGGGATTACAGGCCTACTCCACCACGTCCAGACTTGGTGGCTAGCACAGAGGGCCCTGCGGACAGGCTAACTTGGCATGTGGGCCCTGGGATTGATCCCTGGTCCCTGTGCTTGCCTAAGCAGGTGCTTAGTCTGCTAAGTCATCTTGCAGGCCTAGAGTACAGTTTTTCAGTGCAGCAGTGTCACATAAATATCCAAGCTAGCATGAGTGTATATACCTTCCCACAAATGGCTATAAATATTTTTGAAAAAGAACAATATTTTCTAATTTACATGACATAACTATAAAAGCTAATGACAGCTTTTCCAATGATGTTTGTTGTTGTTTTTCTCATTCATAAAAAATAAAAGGAAGATGAAAGTTTTATTTGCTACATATCTTAAACAAACTAATCACTAAAGTACAATTGGGAACTCTCTGTCACACTGTGTGCCTCACAGATTAGACAAATCAGGCTCAGAGGTGAGAAAAATATTCCAGATGGAAAAATCTGTATTCAGTGGAATAGAGACATGCTTCCATGAATGAGCTATAATTTATTCAGGTCAGCATTCTTAACAATATTCCAACAACTCTATGGTCATCTTCTAAGATGATGAATGTATGCAACGTCCACACAATAGATCCTACTTGAGTAACAAATATCTGAAAACTCTAGGCATAAATGCTAAAAGTAACAATGAAATAGACATCAATGTTAACATACAGTTGTCTTGATGAAAGACAGCAACACCCAGAGAGAATATTTTAATTATTCTGGCAATCAAAATGATATGTTTAAGAGTGTGTGTTTGTAAATATGCTAATGTTTTTGTTAATGATTATAAAAGGTATATACTTTGATGTTTCTATGTGTACATTTATGAACTTTATATGTATAAGAACAAACTAAAAATAGAAAAAATAATATTAGCCAAATCCACACTTGCATACTATATGAACACACACACATAGACACAAAAGCATATATACTCTTATTAAAGAACCAAATTATGGATCATCACTATGTAAATTATAAAAGGACTTTTACATTAATTTTCATTTGTGTTGTAATAAAACACTACCAATAATTCACTAAAAGTTATCAATCACTAATGACCTTTCAGATCTGTTATTCTGAATACCAGACAGGAACGAATAAGCGTTTCTACATAAAGCTGTACACAAGGATGAGATCAAGGTATTAATCAAGTTGGACTATTTATTCTCTGGAGGTCTGAAGATGAATCTTCTTCCAAGGTAGAGTTTAGATCCTCAGCAAGTGTAGTCACTTGGGGTTCTAGGAGTGTGGCTGCCTTTCCTTTCTGGCTTTCAGCTGCATCATTCTCAGCATGTAAAAGCCAGCACTTTCACTAACACCTGACCAATCTGTGCCCAAGGCCAGCAGTGCTGTATCACGACAGGCTCAAGTTCCCTACTCCACATGCCTGGCTTCCCCTTCTTCTGGCTGATGGAGTAACCCTACACTGTAAAGACCTCATTGGATTACATGGAGGACTGTCTTTTTGTCATTAAATGCAGCATAACCTGGAAAGTGGTATCTCATCATTACTGTAAATTCTAACCACATTAGAATAAGAGGGAGTTTTACAAGGGTGAAATATACTGAGAAACATTCTCAGAATTCTGTCTAACACAAAATATCTGTGTGCTAGACCTGATATTAAAAATGCCCCTGAGTATATGGTTTAAACAACAAGTATTTATTTCATCACAGTTCTCAAGGCTGGAATTCCAAGATCAAAGTGTTGGCATGGATCATTTCATTCTACACACTTTCTCCTCATTTTGTAGATATCAGTCACTTTCCAGTGTCTTAGGATTGTTGCTCCCAAAAGTGTACCTGTGCCCTGACCTTTGCTTCCCATAGAAACTCTAGCTATATTAAATTATGGACACCCATATTTTACTATAATTATATCTTGCAGGGCTATCTCCAATTATAGTTAGGCTGTGAGGTATGGGGACTAGGTCTTCAGTATATACATGTGGGGAATTTATAATTCCCATAATATGTAGGATAGGGATTTAAAAATACAAACTCAAGGAACAGTGAGGCTATTCAGTTTGAACTTTGTAACTCTTGAATTATATCACCCATCTCCCTTGTAATCTTTCCTCACAGTGAATACTGATTTTTTTAGCTGCTCTGCAATTAGACAGAAGATGGGTAGGCTGCTAGTTTTTTTCGAGCAACAAATAGTCCATTGCCTCATGACACATGACATTGCTGTGATCAGTAGGGACAAGTACTTGCTCCACTCATTGTATAATCATACATTATTCTGCGTACAGTGAGCAACCTACATATTCTTCATTGATCTGAAATAAAGATGAATATGTAACAGTTTAAGATGTGATGAAGTGTGCTTGAAAATGGTCTTATTCTTTTCCAAGAACTGTCTGAATGTATGTGTAATTACTTTGTGTAATGACACCCATGTGGTCATTAAAAAAAATATATATATATACATATATATATATATATATATATATA
>NDGM011223499.1:451-10959 GCA_002564305.1 Octomys mimax
CTGTGCTTTGCCAGGCTTGTTCCAAGTAGGTGCTTTAGACCGCTGAGCCATCTCACCAGCCCCCAAATAATTAAATTTTAACTCCATTTCATTTTGACTTCAACTGGACTTTCCCAGACTTCTGTGATCTTGTGTATATGTTCCACACATTCTAGTCAATAAATTAATCTTTTTCTATCCTCATGCATGGAGCCCTTTTCCCCTGTATTCCTATAGTACTAGCTCATGCCAGCTTATGCCATTCAGCATATTGTTCTAATACAATCTGTGGTGTATAAGAACTATGACGCTCAGACTCACAGCATACTTCTCACCTTTGCCTGCATGATGCCTGACTGTACAGTCTACCACACACTGCCCCTTAGTTTGATCAGTCCTATCCTAGTATCCTGTGGGTGGTCTCTATTAAACCATTATCCACCCTTCCTGAGCCATACGGAGGTACCTGCTCTCCTGGGGCTTTCAACAATCTAGCTACACAGGTCTCTTGCATCATGGATAGCATACTACCATCCATACCAGACACCACAAGAAATGCAAATGAATCATAATTTAGAAAAGTGAAGTCTTAAAACTGAGCATTACAGACATACAGAAAAGAATGGCAGATGATAAGACAAGAAATAAAAGAAGGAGCAAGGGGCCAGGCAGACAGCTCAGCAGCACCTGGCTGGCATGTGCAACATCCTGAGTTCAGTACCCAGGACCAGAAGAAGGAAGAAGGAGGACGAAGGAGAAAGAAGAAGGAAGAAGGAAGGAAGGAAGGAAGGAAGGGGAGGAGGAGGAGGAAGAAGGAAGAAGCAGCAGCAGCAGCAAAATGAAGACATAGAATCAGCAGCTTTCATACACACAAATAAAGAGTGACAGGAGATAAGCGGGGAGAGCTCCATTTATAGCAGAATTCTTATGATGAAACAGGAATAAATTTTAAGAAATGTGCCAAACCCATAAGAAAAATTTTAAATTTTCCTGAAAAACATTTTCATAGAAAATGCAATACATAGAAAAATGCAGTAACATCTCCTATGCTTAAATAAGGTGACTAAACATTATAAGTTCAACATGCAGAACGTATATCACAATAAAATCACAATAAAAATATAAGAAAGTCAATTTTAGAATCAGACAAGCCTATACCAAAGTTCAGATAGAAAAACAAACATCCAAGAATAGCTTCAAAATGATACAAGTCAGGAAAAAATAACAAGGAAATGCTATCCTTATCTGACACTGAAACGTGTTCTAAAATCTTTACAACTAAAATGGTATTGTATTATTGCTGGATAGACAGTCAGACCAGCATAAACACTCTGGAGTCAAATGCGTAACAATGGAAAATCGGGCACATAACAAAAGTGGTGTCTTCAGCAGCTCAGGCAGAGAACAGCCCTCTAGGAAACAGTGTTGGGACAGCGGGGCAGCCATTTGCAAGAAGTGCTGAAAATCATCAAAGTTAGGAAGTTGAAGACATTGTGCGATCAAACTGGGCCCACCTGGACACTTGGGAAATCTCCAGCCACTTGATATCACCTAGGTGCATGGTCCCTTTGGGCAGGAAAAGTACATTGTAACAGGTTCCGGGATTAAGCTGTCAGTGTTTGGGGGGTCATTATTCTCACTATTGCAGTCAGACTTTATAATTCAGAATAAAAGACAGTAAGCCAAGTGACAATTGCACTGAGCCTTCAAAGGCAGCACTAGTGTCACCGTCTGTCCTCAGCACACGAGCAGCAGCCTGCAACCCTCTGAGCTGCCTGCCCCACGCGCACCTTACACCACCTCACCTTGTCCTGACTACTCCCATGCACCACTACTGGCTGAACGCCCACTGCGCATTTCTCCTCGTCACTAAGAGTCTGCCTACTATTTTCCTGATCAGCTATAAAATGCTGGCTTATGTTTTTCTCATTTTTACTACACTTCCTGAGTACAATTTCCCCACTCTCATATCTACTTTAATTTTGGATGTTTCTTTCGCCATGAAGAACACGGGCAGATAATCTTTCAAGATGGAGCTATAAAAGACAAACTCAGTTTTCATTTATCTTTAAAAATATTTTATCTCTTGGTTTTCCAATTTCAGCTCTTTCCTAAACTGTGTCATACACTGTTTTGAGTCGATCCAGTGAAGTGCTCGTTTTCACGACATTTGGTTCTGTTTCAGATCTTATACTCCTTTCCTCATTACTCCTCACACATCACAGCTGTCTCCCTCCTGACGGCTTCAATCTGTGAAGATTCATTTCAGCTCACAGACATTGCCTGGCTTTTGTGGGAAGTTATTCTGCCCAGGACCACTGGTGTACAACGAAGCAGTTTGCCAATTCCTGACTCTCTTTGTGGCATTCCTTTCCCAGGAGTAGGTTTGCCACAACACAAGGAAGTAGGTTCAACTCGAATTTCATGTGGGAGCAGCACTGAGGGTCTCAGACAGGCATGGCCGGCAGGCTACTGGGCAGGCCATGGCCACAAAGTCAGGACCACGAGGCCTATACCATCCTGCCTTGTGCCTTCCAATGGGAAAAAAACAACAGTGCACACTGCCTGGCTCTGAATTTGTTTTTTTGAGACAGAGTCTTGCTAATGGCCCTGACTGGCCCTGAACTCACTGCAGATCCCATGCCGGCCTTGAGCTCACAGTAATTTCCTGCCTCAGCCTCCTGAGTGGTGGGATGACAGGTGTGTGCCGCCATGCTTCACTGAGTTGTTTTATTAATGCTATTTTGTTTGAGACAGAGGGTCACTATGTAGTTCAGAGTAGCTATGAACTTTCTATGGAGCCCAGGCTGGCCTCAGACTCAAAGAGATCCTCCTTCCTCAGCCTCCCAAATGCTGGGATGACAGGCATGTGCTACCATACCCATCTGTTTTAATGTTACTATGAATACACTTACATAAACCAGAAGACAAAATTATTCTGATGACTCAAATGATTTTCACAGCTCATTTCTATACACGATGCACGAGACTTAGCATTAAATCCTCACACCCCTTCAAACTAATGAATTGCAAGTGCTTTCTTTTCTCAATTCTGCATGCACATCACCTCAGGGTACCCCACAGCCAGTGAAAGGCCACGCTACACCTACATGGACTTCAAAGGATGAGTCCATGTGCCAACACTCCACTTCCTGTAATTTAGGGAAATGTTACTCATGAACAATTAACACCATCTATCCAGAAGCAAGGTTCAAATACATCATGTCTTACCGAATAACACTAATTATAAAAACAGCTGCAAATATTTAAATTCCAGACTCTACCTCAGAGTAACATTGAATTCAAATGGCAACACTTTATTGTGGTTCTATTTAATAGTCACTAACAATTTTTCAATGTTAACATGAGATGCAAAATGCTCCTGAAAAAAAGAACAGCATGACAACCATTTTCTTTTAGTTTATAAAGAAAAACCATTTACAATGTCCATCATAAAAATTTATAAGTGAACCTAATTCTATCAAGAAAAACATGCCACTGTCTCATTGCTCATTGCTATTTGTTTATCAATAAAATTATGGGAAAAAAAGAAAGAAAAACATGCCAAACAATTTGAGAAGCCGTGGTTTCTACTCACATCTCTCTTGGAATGCTGAAATATCCTCAGAGGCAGCCGTAAGTCCTCCTTGGCTAAAGCTACTAGATACTCTCTCAGCAGCTCACTGGCCACGCCGGGGGAGTGCTTCTCACAGCGGTGCAGGAAGGGCACCATCCACTGGTAGGCGCTTGTCACGTAGCTGTCCTCAGAACACTAACAGTGTAATTTAGCAAAGCAAACAGAATGGCATTAGGCTGTGCACCTTGCCATCTCAGACAACCCAGCGATGACGACTCAGGAGAAACGACGGATGCTGAAGCATGCAGAGGTGGCTCTGCACAGAGGTGCTGCAGAGCTGTCACCCTGAGAGCAGGTGACCACAGCACCACGGCAGCCCTGGGCTCAGACAGGACCTGGGCCATGATCCTCCACAGCCTGGGCTTGGCTCTGGAAGACACACAGCACTGTCACTCCTCACACAAGGTCCCCAGAACAGAGAAACCCACCTAGACAGGATGTGGGGCACGAAAAAAAGAAAGACTTCGGCCAACAGAAAGCGTGGAAGAGAACAAGGCACATAGAGAGAAAAAGAAAACTGAAAGAGACAAGTAGAGACACAGAGTCGCCCTTTCTGTCCTGCTTCTGTGCTTTGCTTTGCCCTTTGCCATCACCTTTATGATCCCCAAAACTGCACAATCACTTCTCAGTCACCCAAAGACACGCCTGACCTCTGCAGAGGAGGCAACACCAGCCCACTTCCGGGGTTCGGGACGGGAGTGGAGGAGAACAAAAACCAAGGTGGGGCCCACCCTGGGCAGGAAGCTATGGAGGAGGTGAAACAGTGAGGAGAAAGATGCAGAGGAGAAAGCGCAGGCAAGAGGCAGGAGTGGGACCAGGAAAGACAATCAGGGCCAAAAGGCACGACAGTGGCCAGCATGTGAAGTGCCCTTCACAATTTCTCCCTATCATTCAATTTGGGGAGAAAAATCAAAAAACTATCCTTTATTTAACTAAGTTGTTGGGCTTGTAGGACATTTCGCTTCTGGTTGGGGACATGTATTAAAGGACAGAGAACACTTAAAAACAAAGTATAAACCCACACTGCTCATGAGCAATCTCAGCTTCTCAATGTCTTCCATCTTCTGGAGTTCTTCCAAGGTCAGGGCTGCATCACAGCCTGCTTCATACACCAGCGTCTCCAGGGTAACCAGGTTGTCACACAGGAGCAGAAGCCCAGGAATCTGCCGCTCCATCCCAAGGCGAACCAGCGACAGCGCACAGTCCACCTGCAATTGGAAGGACAGGGAGCCGGGCTGGTCTATTTCTTACACTCTGAAAATAAAGCTTCCAGAGGAGAGCCACCTCTTATTACGAAAACCCCTTACAGGTCACACATGTCTTTACTTACTATAAAAAAGAATTCTTTGTCAAATATATCAAATTGTTTCAAAGGTAGAAATTGGAAGAAATACTGGCCATACCAATACTAAGGGAAAGTAATTCCATTCAATTTTGCTATAAGCCTAAAATACTTCTAAAAATAAATACAAGGACATAGAAAACATAATTTTTTAAAAGTGAGTTTATTTTGCATTCCAGGGTATGGTTCTTTTTCTTTCTGTTATCACAATTTTTTGAAAGTGAATAATGGTTCAAGTTTGAGTAACTGGATGCATTTGTAAAGTTTCTGCGCAGCACGTGACACTAGCTCACACAACACCATGACAGGCCGCCATGTGCCTGTACAATGCCTCACCACTCCCGCCAGAGATCCCTTGGTCAGCTGCTACCAGTGAGTTTCTCTCCCTTATAAGCAAAGTGCTCACACCTTGACTAAGATAACCGAGGATGTGTCCTAGGACTACTTTGTCAATGAGAACAGAATGGGTCACCAGGAGGCCCTGTCAAAGTCCAGGCAGGCATCTGTGCTGGGATGGACACAGAGCCAGGGAGCAGGGGCAGCCCGCAGGCCGCACCACCCAGGGCACGAGAGGGCTGCTGCCCACCCGGCCTGCTTTCTGCTCACCTCTCAGACATCCCCAAACCTCACTCTTACCAGCAGAGTCCAAATCAACTTGATTTAACCATCCCACAAATTTCTTTCTGATGTGATTGAATTTACAGTAAATTTTCCTTTAATGTAGCTAATATATAAAGCAGAGGAAGATTTTACTTAGTTTTATTAAACATTTTTAACCACGCCTTAGTTGTTCACAACTCTGACAGCAATTTGTGGCATTTAATGTAACAACACATCTGAATCCATGTGTGATTTCACACTCCCTTCAAGGTGATGGCATGCTAACTTTATGGCCTCATGTGGCCTGGCCGAGCATGGACATACTGTGGTTTATTTATCCTGTATATTGAATTAGGTTATCCCATTAATTCTTTGGAAATTAGTTCTGAAGATAAAGCACAATATCTATGATTCTTACACTATGATAAAGAAAGCATTATAAGGCCAGCCAGATAGCTCAGCAGATTAAAGCACCTGCTTAGAAAGACGCAGGGACTAAGGCTTGGTACCCCATGTGCAGCACTGGCCTCACCCCCGGGGTGCGCTGAGACGGTGATTGAGACTGTGCGTGGTGGCCATGGTGGTACGCCCCTGTAATCCCAGCACTTGGGAGGCTGAAAACAAGAGCAGTACTACAAATCCTATCTCTATAGTGAGACCCTATAGACCCTGTACTAAATACATTATTTTAAAAAAAAGCATTATAAAATATTGCTACAACGGGTCTTTTATACACTACAATGAAAACCACTCTCTCATGACATACACACTTTGCTCTAAGCCCCTGGTCTGTGCAGCCTATCTCTGTCACACGGGATCTGCATGGCAATGAGGATCTCGCCTGGCCTGCCCAGGGTCCCTTGTGCAGGGTTGCTCACCTTGTTTCTGAGGACCTTGGTTTATCTATACAAAATATAGATAAGTCAACATGGTTTTCTCCAAAGATTCTTTTCATTATACCTTAAGATCCTACATACTTTCCAATGCAGTATGGTCCTTACTCATCCCCAAAATTTTGGGACACCAATGAGAAATATTCTTGGCTACCACACAAAAAGTTTGGTCTAAAAAGGAAAAGTCACTTGCTGGCCAGACCTCAAATCAGACCTCAGAGTGCCTTCAGCCGTGCTGTGCTCTGTCACAAATCTCTGCTCTCCAAAAGGTGAACCTCAGCTTACACTTACAAAGCCTTCAATCAGCAGAGCATCCAAGGCTCTTGAAAGTAGATGTCTTTTGTCCTCAATAGCTCTGGAACTGAACCCAACCCCTTGAGAAAACCAAGGTAAAGAAGAAGACATCATCAGCCCCAGGCTCCCAGGTCCTTTAGGGCAAGAGTGAAGATCTGAGAACCCAGCCACCTTGGGCCCAGCACACACTGTCATTCTGAGTCACATCCAACTTGAACATTCATATTATGGACCTAAGTAAGGGACAGGACTGCCAGACAACAGGCACAGTCTCAGAAAACAGCAGGAAAAGCTGTGAAAAAGGTTCATGAAGAACAAACCACAGGCAACTGAGCTGCCACACCCTCATGGGGCTGGTCAAGCATTTCTCTGTAGGAACAATCCTTTAAGTGAATGTGATATTATTAAGTATATCAAAACTACACAGAAAATCAGGTGTTACAATATACATGTAAAAAAGGATCCTAGACAACTTCTCTTCCATATATTTGCACTGTAAGATTCAAAGCAACATAAAAGATCTGAGGCAAAGGATGAACAAATGAAAATAAGAAGAAATGTTAACTTCATCCCTTAAAATTTTGACTGCTGGCAGCACAGCCCACATCCAGGGCCCCACCCAGCACCCTGAGTGGGGCAGCGGGAGGCCTCACCTGGCCGGCATGGCGCTCGATCTCCTCAGCCCTGCTCTGGTACCAGCCCATCGCTTCTTCCACTCCCAGCTGCGTGGTCCAGAACCGCAGCAACTCAGGCTGCGCAGCATATAGGAACTCACTTTCATCCTGCAGGCCTGGCTCGACAACCATTCTGTGACAGAGGGAACAATACTGACTCAATTGCTACAAAACATATATAATTGTGAGAGAAAAAACAAGGACCGAGGGGAACAGCAAGAGGCTACAGGACACACAGCACTGTCACTGGGTGCCTGCCTCAGCCTCCCAGAAGAAGATGCTAGGGCTGGCCCCTACTAACCTGCACTCCAGCTCCTCACACCAGTCTTTAGCTCGGTGTTTACGCTCAGGCCAAGGAATGATCACCAAGGAGTCACCATGACAACTGGAATGTAAAAGAGAATAAACAAGCATTTAAAACTCACATCTCCTAGCTTCACAAGAAATATGGATGACAAAAAATATTTAACAGCCCTAAGCACCAAGGCTCCTGCTTATGGCACTGATAGCTCACAGTGTTGTGTTGCACAGCAGCTTACAGTGACAATGTGTATCTGGGACATACTGTACTGCTGACCTCCAATCATAAAAGGTTCAAGGAGCAAAATAAACTTTAAAAGAAAAAATGTGGCAAAGAATTCAAAAACTGGTAAGATGTATACCCATTTCACACATTTTTAAAATATTTTCCAACAGCCTATACTGCATGATCCTCACACCAACATGAAGGTTTCCTGGCCCAAACCTCACAGTCCATGGCAGGGCCATCCAATGGGCTTCCACTGGTCACAGAAATGTATGTCTGCACCGCACCACACAGTGACCCCTGAGTACATGTATCAACTCCCAAAGAAGACACTGTGCTGAAGAAGAAGTTGTCATTCCAGTTCATTTCAATTAATTTCAGCTTAAACAGCCACATGTGGTCAGCACTATCATCTGGGAGAGCGTAGACCCAGAAGATGGGGTAATAACTACAAGGGCTGAAATGCATCACGAAAAGATGACCAAGAAATCTGAAAGGGGCAAAGGTGAGCCCTGGGGGAACGGAATTGGGAATGAATTTAAAGGACAGGAAAGGCAAAGCCAGTATGCACAGCAAGGAAACACATCTTTTTGCAAGCTCTGCTGTCTCCAGCATGTGACTTCTAACTCAAAGGAGGGCCCTTTAGCTCAAACAGCCAGGAATCCGTGAAGACAACTAAATCGTTCTGAACTAAGGATGAAGACAACACATTTAAAAACAAACTTCTATTGCCTTGCTCTTATAGCTCAACAAAACATTTTCTCTCATTTTCCTGAACTTTACCATAGCCCAAGACAAAGGCTTGCACTTTCTCTTATTACCTGGGGCACCGGCAGCCAGGCCCAGGGAGATCAGCTGCAGGAGCTGAGGTTGTGACCCCACACAGCCTGGGGCTCTAGAGAAAAACTGGATAAAAATACACACCTTCCATGCTCTCAACTTGGGACTAAAATTTCTGTTGAGGCCAGAACTGGTGGGGTATGCTGGGCAGCAGTGGGGACAGGAGCCACGGCCTGGGATGAGTTCTTGGTGATGACAACCAAGTCTCCCACTTGTGAACCCAGAAGCTGTTTCTGCTGGGTCCCTCAAGAGGTATCATTGAAATGATCAGTAATGTAGTATGAGCTCTTCAGCCAGATATACTTAGTTGGAAATTATAGTCTACAAAGGTGTAAAGTTTAATTATTTTCACTAAACAGAAAAGGGTAAAAAAAAAAGTCTTTATTTACAAAAAAAACATTAAAAGCAAGTTCTACCCAAAGGTCTCCTCTGAAAGACTGAGAATAACATTTTGATGCAATTTTAAGACACAATACAACTTATTCACTCCTGAGTATGCTCCCAGTCGTGTTGCTGCCATTAAGAGATCAGCAATGATTACAACAACCCTCTGATCGTTCACTAGGAACCAACTGCACACACAGTGTTCCCCCTTGGTCCTGCCAAGCTACTGCAGTAGCAACACTGCCTTGCTCACAATATAGTGAGAAAACCAGCACCAGTGCAGCTGTCCTCCCCACAGTGAACAAAAGCTGGACTCCTGACCCAAAGGCACTGGTCAGAGTCCTGGGGGCGGGAGCTCGCAACTCAGCCAGCAGGAGCTCTGCCGTGAGGTGGACAGAGGTGACCACACAGCCCACCCTTATCCCAGCACACCCTCCCTCACACACAGGAGTAACCCTGGACCTGGGCCTAACAGCAAGAGGGCACGCGGAGCCTCCCCAACAGCACAGCCAGCCAAGAGCACACACACCCCCCCTCTACGCACATGTCTAAAGGATTCACCTAGACTAAATCTGCATGAAGCTACAGTTTGAATAAAAACAGCTGAATATCATACTGCTCCTCTCATAGCTCCCTCAGACACTGCACACAGTACCGTTTCCCTAAGGTTCACAAACTCTCAGCACCCCAGTTCCTAAAAGATCCTCCACTGCATTGCTCCCCACCAGTCACCTTGGAAGGCAGGGACAGTTTCCAAACCTGAAATGTTTATTTATTTATTTACTTACTTACTTATTTACTTATTTATTTATTCATGTATTTGGTACAGGGTCTCACACTGCAGCTTGGACTCATAGTGATCCTCCTGTCGCAGCCTCCCAGTGCTGGGATTACAGGCATGAGCCACCATGCAGGTTCTCAGTGGTCAGCTTACTATGCCAGGAGGGCAGGGCCAGCACAGCATGTGGTGTCCAAACCCAAAACATAAGCCCACCTGTATTGTTCTGTGTTCCTAGCAACTCAGAAGTAAGCCAGACAAACGGGAAAAGAGCATTTATTAGCTAACTAACCAACCTTTCCATTTTCAAGGGAAAAGAAACACCTAAGAATCAAAAGAGTGAATGCAGTGCCCTAATCTTCCAGCCTACAGTGTAAGAGACATTGCAGTACAATAACCAAATTATGTAGGACGACAATAACCAACTCAAAGTGATTTTTAAAATTTCACGGAAGAAAAACTATCTACAAACAGAACTAAGCTATCAAGAAACGTAAGTAAGGGGCCGAGGAGATGGCTCAGTGGAATAAGCGCTTCCCTGGCAAGTGCAAGGGCCTGAGT